>PVKS010015264.1:0-46378 GCA_004027875.1 Aplodontia rufa | reverse complement strand
AGGAAAAAAGGGCCTTCAGACAGGCGGTTCTGCTCACACCCCAGCCTCCCCTGCCGCTGCTGAACATCGGGAGCATTAAGTCCCTGCTACTTGAAGGGTGGGACACACAGCCCGTTAAGGCCTTGAAGACCCTCCAGTTACACATTCCAGGGCCAATTCCTGGTGTCCCTTCCCAACCTCCCCTCCCAACATGCCATCTACATGCTCTGTCACATCTGGGCCGAGGCAGGGAAAGCAGCATCCTGGTGTGCCACAGTCACAGGGTCAGGGGGATGTGGTAGGCAAGTGCTCTGGACGCGGCAAGCCTAGTGTGGAGCAGATAGCAGCAGCCACTGGCCCCTGAGCACCCACCGCAGCGTGTTCTCTAATGCCCGCCACCCCCGCCACCCCTCTCTTCTTGGGCATGGGGTTCCAAGGCAATAGAAAGGCCAGGAACCTGCCAGGGCACCAGCCTGGGATTTGGCCCCTTAAGGTAATTAGGGCCGATGGATCAGTCACGACCTGCAGGTGAGGACACCTCTCTCCTTCCAGTTCATGGTGTATGAAGTCCCTGGGCAGGACCTGGAGGTGGACCTGTATGATGAAGACACAGACAGGGATGACTTCCTGGGCAGGTGAGGTAGGCCCCAGGGCTTCCCCACCCTGGGGCTCTGGGCTGAGCCTGTGAGGGCTCAGGTACCCCTGCTCTCACTGCTGACCTGCAACCCTCACTGGTCACTCTGACATGGTGACTGTGCCCAGCAGCCTGCCGCACTGGCCACAGTTCTTCCACCCATCTTCCTGGAAATCCCCAGCCCTGACGTAGACCCTGGGGTAGTCCAGAGAGGACCCCAAGCATTGTGCATGATGGGCTCTGCTTTCTGCCCTCCTGACAAAGTACCCAGAGTCCCCATTTAGAGCAGAGGGCAAGGCTGGCATGGATGATCAGGTATCCAATTCCAAAGAACCCCAGCCACTCGCTGTGGGATGGAACTCAGACCCTCAGGGCTCTGGGAGGGCTGAAATGGCCAGTGTGGGCCTGGTCATCAGACCCTCAGGTTTATGTCTTTTGGTCCATATATCCAAGAATCTCCTGTAAAATAAAAGCATTAGTACTTAAAATGCTTACTGCAAAAGTATTTGTGGTAGCAACATGCATCCCCTCCTTACCCTGGAAACATGAATGAATGTCCAGCCACAGAGGACACTGACTGACTATTCAAATGAATAAATTCACCATTGCCAAATGACAGAGTATTCTGCAGCTTTTAAAAACAAAGTAGAAGCCGGGTACAGTGGCACACACCTATAATCCCAGTGACTCAGAAGGCTGAGGCAGGAGGATTCCAAGTTCAAAGCCAGCCTGAGCAACTTAGTGTGAGGGCCTACGCAACTTAGCGAGACTCTGTCTCAAAACGAAATTTAAAAAATGGCTAGGACTATGGCTCAGTGTTTAAGCATTCCAAGGTTCAATTCCCAGTAACAAAAAAAAAAATTAAAAAAAAATAGAAGCTGGACGCGATGGTGCAGACCTGTAATCCCAGAGGCTCAGGAGACTGAGGCAGGAGGATAGCCAAGTTCAAAGCCAACCTCAGCAGTTTAGGGAGGCCCTAAGCAACTTGGTGAGACCTTATCTCAAAATAAAAACTAAAAAGGGCCTGGGGTGTGACTCGGTGGTTAAGCACCCCGGGGTTCAGTCCCTGGTATCAAATATATATATAGAATCTGCATGGGCTGTTTGACATCCGGTAATGTGGGGGAGCACTGTGCAGTCTGATCCAGGAGGAGACCCCTGAGTGTTTTTAGCTGTGTTCTTGTGAGCAGGAGGAGCCTGGAAACTGGTGGCACTGCTCACCTTGGAGGAGAAGGCAGAGAAGTTCCCCAGTCTTCCCGCCCCAAGTTCCGCTTTTCCGTGACTGTGTAATTACAGAAAGTAGAACAGAAGGGAGACAGCCTCGGACACAGCTCACCACCAGGTGGTGCGTTTTTATTTTCCATCTTAATGAGAAAAGTTGCAGTTTTCAGTGTTGGCAAGTTAAACAGTGGCTTGTGGCCCATGCCTTATGATCTGAGCTCAAGCCAGTTTCCAACAGTCCTGTAGAAACGAGTGCTCCCGGTGGGCTGGCAGGACTTGGTGGGGCTTGGCTCAGGTGGGTGAGGGGACGCTGTGACATGGGAGTTACCTCCTCGCACACACAGTCTACACTCATCCCTAGGGGGCACCTGGGTGCAGTTCAAAAAAGAGGGACATTTTGACTATTAAAATGACTGTGGGGGTGGCGCCTATAGCGTGTAGAGGGCACAGGGTAGAGAAGCTAATTCCTGTGACGCACGGACAGTTCTACAGTCACCATCCCATTCAAAACGCCACGAGCACTGCTGAGGGACGTGGGGGCAATGTGTCCAGCAGCCTCTGCCCGACCACTCTGGGAGCCGCGTGTGCCGGGTGGAGCAGCCCTGCCCATCCGCTAGGCCCTTCCTTCGCCTGAGCGGAAACTGACTTCCCGTGGGTTCCTGGGGTGAACGCGACCCATTGACTTGAAGGCCCCACTCAGCTATCTGAAGATGGACTTCACGGTGCGTGCCGCCTCCGTGCTGTGCTGACCTCCTCTCCCTGTGTCTTCCAGCCTGCAGATCTGCCTTGGGGACGTCATGTCGAACAGAGTGGTGGATGAGGTAGGGTGGTGCCACAGCCCCCCAGGAAATGGGGCCTTCTGTGCTGGGCTGCACACGCACCCACCCTCAGGGACAAGAGCTGGGAGGGGCAGGTGGCTCCAGGGAACCCTAGGGCCTGGGTTGGAAGACTGTCTGGAAACTGCCCAGCAGCCCTGTTACAGGGAGGGCCCACTGGGCCTGGCATTGTCCATCCTGGAGTGAGTGTAGAGATTCTGCCCTCCCATAACCACATCTGTGTGCGGGTCCTGCTGAGCCCATGTAGGCCCTGGCTGGGGTTTACCTTTTCCCTGGAGCCCTTTAGGGACCCACCAGGTCCCAGGACTGAGCGTTCCAAAAAACGGCAGGTGGCATCTCCCTGGCCCTTTTCCTGAGCTTCCCTCTCCCACCCCCACCTCACAGTGGTTTGTCCTGAACAATACCAACAGCGGGCGGCTGCACCTGCGGCTAGAGTGGCTGTCGCTGCTCACTGACCAGGACGCTCTGAACGAGGTGAGTGTGGGGTGTCACAGACTCACCAGTAGAAGGGACAGTGCACGTGCAGGCTGCATGCAGGTGGAGGAAGGGAAGGAGATGAAGCCCCCCTCATCTGGAGAACATGTCATTTAGCCCCCTCTCTCCACCCAGGGCAGCCCCTAATATCTCAGCAAACAGGCTTTTAAGCATCTTGGTCATCTTCAGGGAAGCTGGGGCTGTAGAGCTGTCTCATCCCAGTTCACAGGGAGATTGCCCTTGAGTCTAACTTGCATCTGTCATGCTGCAGTTTGTTGTACTCTTAGCCTCAATAAAAAGCTAGGTCATGAGCTCTTAAGCTGGTCTGGAGGCAAAGGCTGGCTGCCTTCCTTTTGCCATAAGTAGTCATCTCCAAATCCAGCAAGTGTCTCCTGCTGCTGGAGACACGGAGTAAAAGCCTACGACTGTTTGCAGGACCATGATGGCCTCTCTACCGCCATCCTTGTGGTGTTCTTGGAGAATGCCTGCAATCTGCCGGTGAGTGGTGACATGTTGTCACAAATGCCCCACTTAGCACCCTTAACTTCCAAATGCCCATGTGTTGCTTTAACTCCATTTCTTCTGGTGTTGCAGAGAAACCCTTTCGAATACCTGAATGGTGAATATAGAGCCAAAAAACTCCCCAGGTTTGCCAGGGTGAGTGTGGATGTGGCTGAAAACTCAGTGAGGGCAAATTATTGACTCCTTTTCCCCCAAGTGGCACCATTTGGTGGATTCACCGTGTGCAAGGCACTGACTGGGCTTAGCAACTTTCCCCCATTCGTCATCCGGGAGTCTCCTGGTGACTGCATGTCAGTAGCTTTTATTGCCCTTTTATAACCAGGGCTGAGAAGTTAATTGCATGTGTCAGTGAGGAGGACTGGAACTTGACTCTACCACTTGTTTCCATATCCCCAGGGAGCAAGAGCCTGTGCCCTGCCAAGCCCAGCTCTGGCCTGTAGTCTGTAACTCCAGAGCCTCTCAGTGAGCTTGCATAGTAATTATAGCCCAGGGGGCCTGGAGGCAGGAGCAGCCTTCTCTCAAAGGGGAGCAGGTGCCACTGACGGGGATGGGGGTGGTGTCTCAAGCTGACCCTGATGGCACCACCTTGAATGTTGTGGGTTTGCCTCCTCACAGAACAAGGTCAGCAGAGACCCTTCTTCCTATGTCAAGCTATCTGTGGGCAAGAAGACATACACGAGTAAGGTAAGACAGCTGGGTGTATGGGCCCCAACCCCCTCGGGGAGTCAGGCAGAAGGGCAGGGAATTCGCTTACACCCAGTGCTTAGTAGACATGTGAGTCTTCCCGATCACCGCCGAAGTAGTTTAATAGTTGAAGAGTCTGCGGACTTGCCCAAGAGCGATGCGTGAAGCAGCAGAGTTAGGGTTCAAGCTTGGGCATGGCTCTAAAGCTTGCGTCCTTTCTCCCCATACGGTGGGGTTCTTCAGCCCTGGCCCCCAGTGAGCCTCAGGATGGTGGAGTTTTAGTGCCCGTACTTCCTGGCAGGGCACTGCTTGCCTTCTGAGTCCAGTGTCCAGCCTGCCAGCGTCAGCATGTGTGCATCTGATCCGTGGGCAGCTGAGGTTTCCCTTGGTACCTGGGGCCAGAAAGAAGCACAAGGTGCCAGTTTCCATTTCTGCCCAACCTGGCCCTTCAGTGGTGCCTTCCTCTTCTGTTCCCAGACTTGTCCCCACAGCAAGGACCCCGTGTGGAGCCAGGTGTTCTCCTTCTTTGTGCACAGTGTGGCAGCTGAACACCTCCGCCTGAAGGTTTGCTTGAAGCTGGGCTCCTGGAACACTCAAGAGATTGCTAGGCTAGGAGGGTGGGAGTCTGACATGCGCACTGAGCAGGTTCTGGCAGGGTCAGACCCTGGTAGGGCCTCACCTCCTCTGGGCTGGTGCCTAAGGTCATTGTGTGGGAGGCTGTGGGAAGACAACCCCTCCCATCCCTTGGCTGTCTCTACACAAGGGTATTTGCAGTTGTTACAGAGCACCCAGAGGCCTCTGTTGGAGTCTGCATTAATAATAGCAGACTTCAAAAATTTTTTAATCTTCACAAAAAGATCTCTGGAAGACAGTTCTCATTCCCTTTATTTTGCACATAAGCAGACAGAGGCTAATCAGTGATTTGCCTAAGAGCTCACGGCCACGGAAGAGCTACCTGGGGACCCTGCCCCCTGCTTGGATGTTCCATTATGAGCAGCGCGCACTGAGCATGCGCACTGCTGTCTAAAGGCCCAGGCCCCGGGCATTCGCCTGGAGCGTAATCAGCGCTACTCTGGGTCACTGCTGGGCGGGGACCAGCCTTGGCCGTGCAGGCGCCTCAGCTGCCCTGTTCTGTGACTGCCTGCGGCCCAGGTGCTGGACGACGAGCAGGAGTGTGCCCTGGGAGTGCTGGAGTTCCCGCTGTGCCAGATCCTGCCCTGTGCTGACCTCACCCTCGAGCAGCGCTTTCAGCTGGACCGCTCAGGCCTGGACAGCCTCATCTCCATGAGGCTGGTGCTTCGGGTAAGCCTCTCGCCCGGCACTGACACTTCTCTGTGCCCAAGCCAGCAGATGGATTTGGCTTTCATCAGCTTGGGAATAGGTCGGCTCCTCTTCCTTCAGATACTGCCTCTCCCCGTTCTTCAGTCCCTCCTAGAGCATCTACACTGGACCTTGGCCTTGTCTGCTGTTTCCCATCTCTCTATCTCATGCTCATTTCCTCGGAACCTCCTTCCCAAACACAAACTCTTTGCCGGTGCTCCCTTCACCGTTCACCCTGTTTATATCAATGGCGGTTTTTCATTTCTAGTTTCTTCTTCCCAAACCACCTGGTCTTTTTTCACCATGTGTCATCTCCTTGTGTTTATATTCCATCTTTGGTCATTTGCAAACATTTACACGGCTACTTCTGTTATCTGAAGGTCTTGGATGTTGGTCTGTGTTCTCGCGGTGACTCGTTGGATTTATAACTTGAGTTGCCCATGTACTCCTTTATGGGCTGGATTAAGGCTGTGCTTAGGGAAGGTTTGCTTCTGCTTCAGCTGAGTATCTCAGGGCATTACAAATCTGGATTCATCTGTTATTGACTTTGGGTTTCAAAACTCACAGGTATTATAAACAAGAACTCAAAATTCATATGAGGACAGGCCTAAAAGATGCTGGGTTTTTTTTTCCTTGTAAGGGGGAAGACCCCTCTATCAATCCCCACGCCAAGAAAAAAACAGTATACACTGAGACAGATACATCTTGTTAATCTTTCCTAGCAGATGGAATTTATTAGTTTTTTCTTTCTTCACAAAAGTCACCTTAATGGATGTCGCATTGACCTACGGAAAGCGTAGCTCTTATATTTCACTTTTCACTGTCTGTAAAGGATGTTTCATTTTACTCTGGCATAAAGGCTTTTCAGAGTATTTGAATGGACTCCCTAGGGTCTTGATGACTGGGGGAGGGAAGGAGGAGTCGCTGAAGTGGTGCAGGAGGTGGGCCCAGCCCATCATCCACCCTTGCCATCTGCTTCCAGTTCTTGCGTGTGGAGGAACGAGAGCTGGGGAGCCCCTACACAGGACCTGAAGCCCTAAAGAAGGGTCCTCTGTTCATCAAGAAGGTGGCCAACCAGGGTCCCAGAGCCCCGCCCCAAGGAGAAGGCCCTACAGATCTGCAGTGTCACCCAGATGCTTCTTCAGACACCAAGGAGATACACAAGGATGCCACAACCACCACCAGGGCTGCCCCTGAGCTCCAAGAGACAGGCCCAGAGCCCAAAGGCAAGGACAGTGCCAAAGGGCTTTGTGAGCCCCCGGGGAAGAAGAGGAGCTCAGCTACCGTCTTCCTGACTGTCCCAGGCCCCCACTCTCCTGGGCCCATCAAGTCACCCAGGCCCATGAAATGCCCTTCCTCCCCCTTCGCATGGCCACCCACGGGGCTAGCTCCCAGCATGTCCTCGCTCAACTCCCTGGCCTCTTCCTGCTTTGACCTGACAGATAACAGCCTCCACATTGAGTATGCACCTCTCTGCTTAATCTTTTCTAAAATAACCTGCATGAAAAATATCTCCCTGGATGGAAAAGTAGATCCGAACTTAGATCTGTGCAAGTTCCGGGTTTTCAGAAAAATCAAGAGAGGCAGCATGGAGAAAACACAGGGTACGGGAGAGCCAACCTCTGTCTGCATATTGACTGGAAGACAGATGCTGGATTAGAGCTGTTAAGGACCCTTCCAGCAGAAACATTTCCCGACTTCTAGTCATCCTGGGATGACATGTAAAGTGTAGAATTACCTGATAAGTGTTTACTATGGGCTTAGCTTTTTATGAGTTAATTAAATCTTCACAAGCATCCCACAAGACAGAGTTTACCATTATAAGTCAAATTTACCAAAGTCCCCAAGGAATCATGACAAAGGCAGATCTACTCCAGGGCTCATGCTCTTCCTACTGCGGAGTAGGATAATGTGTGTCAGTGCTGGATGGAACATTCCTGAGAAGTAGTAACCCATATGGCTGCTTTTCAAGTAGGACCTGCTTCTGTGTCTTGGGGTTGGGGGGGGCAACACTTAAGAGTGGTAACAAGCCCTTTCTTCACAGAGGTGGGGACGGCAGGCAGTGGCGGCTGGGCGAGATTCAGCTCACGGTGCGCTACGTGTGTCTGCGGCGTTGCCTCAGAGTGCTCATCAACGGCTGCAGGTACAGGGATTCTCTGGAGGCATCAGGTGACCATAAATTGAAGTGGGGGCAAAGGCAGGGCATGGAGTTCAACACCTTGGGCAGAGCCGAGAACTGGAAGGCCCGCATGCTACGAAGGACAGACCTGAGAGGGTGGGTGGTCCCTCCTTGGAGCTGATGGGCTCAGGAGCTAGAGCTGTACTCAGACAACTACCACAAAAGTGTCTTGGGGTGGGTGATGGGCAGTACATTTTCCCAAGCAGGAATCTCCAATTTCCCTTGGGTAGAAAACATTTTACCCAAATTACACAAAAACGCAAGTTTCCAAAACCATGCACCTATACCTTGTCCTCTGATGGCCTCTAATTATCTAGACTACAGAGGGTTTCCATCCTCCAGCCCATCCCAAGCCGAGTGGCTAGTACAGTTTTCTCCCAAATGAGTCTCAGTGTTTGGGAACCAGGGGCCTCTCTCCTCTGCACATCAGAAACCTGACACCATGCACCAGCAGCGGCGCTGATCCCTACGTCCGCATCTACCTGCTGCCAGAAAGGAGGTGGACAACTCGGAAGAAGACATCAGTGAAGCGGAAGACCCTGGAACCCCTGTTTGATGAGACGTGAGTGGGCCGCTGGTCAGCCCCGAGGGCTTCATCCCCTTGAGTTGTGTGTGTCCCTGGCGGCCTGCCTGGGCTGGCAAGACAACATGGTCTGACCATGAAGCTTTTATATGCTTTCTAGTGGGGAGAGGACTGCCTGGGCCATTTATCAGAAAGGCTTCCCAGAGAGGCTGAAGCATTCCTCATACTGTTTGAATGAGGTCTCTTTGGCACTAAAAGGATTTGAATCTGATCAAATAAGTATTGTGGAGATCTATTTTTAACTGCATTCAGGTTCACCCTATGGACCTAAAATTTCCTCCAGAAATTGGCTTGTCTTCCCTCTGGCACACAGCAGGGGTGGCAGGTAAAGCAGATTCCCTCACATCCTTTGCAAAGGCTTGTCCACCTGTGTTCTTGATTTTGATTGATTTCAAATATTTTTATTCTTGATAATCCTCAAGGTACAGAAGCCAAAATCTCATCATTGCTTCCTTGTTGCTTCAGAGTCCTGAGAAAAGTCACTTCTAGTGAGCTGAGGAACAATTCGTTAGTAATTTTCTCAAAATTATGTCTGGATTATCTAGAGGCAGCCTTGGAGTAAAGGCTCCGGGGTCTCTGAGTACAGAGCTCATACACAACAACTCTTTCACTGCGGCTCCATAAAGCTCTTCAGTGCCCGGCCTGAGAAACCAGCTTGGAAAGGGGTTGAGCAGGTTCAGAGTGAGGAAAGGCAAACAAGAGTAGAATCAGTAAAATTCGGCCGCAAGCTCCAAACTATGTAGTCTGAAAGGCCACTAGCCTTGCGACCCTTCCAGGGCTGTCACATGTCCTGGTACACTGAGTACAATGAGCCAGTTCTACTGCTCATGCTCCGCATAGCCTGCCACTCCTGCTGTACCAGGGACGTGGAGGAAACACTTCAGACTTTCAACCAAACTGACAAACGTAAATCCCATTTTTTGTGTATGTCTTAAAGATTTGAATATTTTGTTCCCATGGAAGAAGTAAAGAAGAGGTCACTCGATGTTGCAGTAAAAAACAGTAGGCCACTTGGCTCACACAGAAGAAAAGAGTTAGGAAAAGTAAGTACAAGAAGGGCTTTTGGTACTATGTCCCTCCCAGTTCCCTACCTCAGGTGCAGGACACTAAAGACTACAGAAATAGAAATTCATCTCACCTCTGTCCCAATGCAGCACTCCACAAGCATTTGAACATCTGCTGTGGCAAACACAGCATCGCGAGAAGCCTGCATCTCCTTAGGTCAACATTTCTGTGGGGATGGGATGTTACTTAAAAAGTGGAAGAAATATAAACCCAGGAATATGCCAAGGAACAACCCCCAAAATGCCTTGTGTTCAGCACTTCATAGCATCACGTTTCAATAAGTGCCTTACACTCCCCTCTTTAAAGCCGACTTCTGTGAATAGATGGTATTATCCTCATTTTAACAGACCAGGTAGGTTCCTAAACTTGGAAATGAGAACATTACCTGAGGTGCAGCTCCGAACAGCAACTTGCCTTTTCCAAGGACACTGTCCCCCTCCAGCTCCATGCTGAAGGCCCACTAAAAGCCCTCCTGAAAACAAACCCAAGGAAACTTCATGGTCAACTCACAACTATTTGTGGTTGTTTAGGTGCTGATTGACTTATCAAAAGAAGATCTGATTAAGGGCTTCTCACAGTGGTAAGTGCACCCGTTTATTACCATTCTCCTTCTTTTACTAATGGATTTACTTCAGGCTTCACAAACTGCAGGTCTCACTTACCTACCCTTCTCCCTGGCTGGTCAACTCAGAGAGGGTCACGGCACAACACCCTCTCATTACTAACACAAGTCCAATCCTGACTGCTTTACAGGTATGAGCTGACCCCAGATGGACAGCCCAGAAGCTAAGGATGAGAATCAACATTGCAGATCTGTCAGAATGTGTATATATGTATGTTTTGCCATTTGATGAAAGTAAATTATTGTGTTAAGTTTAACTGCATGGCTGAATAGTGTTAGGAGAAACAAGAGTTATGTAAAGGTAAGAACTGTTTCATCTCTAGAACAAAATGCGGTATTTGTGTCTAATCAGTCATTAAAAAATCACCACTGAGGTTTTCCTTTTGATTTAGGTCTTGCTAGAAAGCGTCCTGTCCCTGATAGATGGGCTGGAAGAGGTCTGCTCCCAGAGTAGCTACTAGCATTCATGGGCAGCTGCTGACCAAGGGGAGACACTTTTCTGGAAATACAAATGACCCCAAATTGTCAAAGCCCTTGTGGTGCCTGTGTGCCTGGAGATCTGCTCCAGTGTTGATGGTTGAGAGCCTAGGGCCAAGTTCCAATGCCAGGTCCGAGACAGCAGAGGAGTGTCACTGCCAGAGGAAAGGGAGCTTTCTGCATCTCAGATTCAAGGAGATGGCTGGTTTACCTAAATAACATGTAAAAAGCACAATATGTAAATTGTATATTTAAACAAGTGCCTCTTATGCATTTCAAAGTAGACTTGTCCCTTCCGATAGCTGTTATCGAGGTCACATCCTCTGTTCCCATTACTGCTTGCTTTTTGAAAGTTTAGTAAATGATCTAAACAGTTTATCATGTTACTTTTAAATTATCTGTGATTTCTCTATTTTCTGTAGAAAATCAAAGGCTACCCCCTTAATTTGCCTTTTAGAACTAACAATTTGGATGATTCTGTAACAGACCAGCTGCTCATGAGTAAGGCAGCTGAAACCAAACATTATGCCCCTTATCTCCTCCTTCCCACCACCAACAGCATTTTCCATTGTAACATTACATTTTAAAAATGTTTACTAAGTATCTTCCACGGTCACATGTTAAGCAACTACACAGTATGTATTTTCTGTGTGCATCTTACATGTTTCAGTTTACATGCCATTTGAACTATAAGCTACTTGAATTGTTTTTTACCCTCACCATCTAAGACTATTAGATGTAAAATGTATAATAAAATTTGGTTTTGTTTCTGCTTAGATTTCTGCTTTTGAAAACAGATTCTCATACTGTAGCAATATTGTTTCCTAGACAAGTACCTTCAAAACAGTAATGCATCTCATGTTAAATATGATCAACACTACAACAGCTACTGATCAAGGCGGCAGACGAAAACCTACCCCTCTTCTTCCAGATAGAAGCCTCGTTAAACCATGAACATCATTTATATCAAACCTGATCAATTAAAAAGCAACACAGGTGAAATTCCTAGTGATGGTCCAAAGAGGAAGAGCAAAGCAGCAGAAGCTGGTGCAAGCTGAAATGCTGAAGGACCAGAATTTGAACAGAAGCATGCAAGACGGTCCGGCGTGAGGGGTGTGGTTTTGTCTCATCGGAAAACACCTTCGCTGCCGATTAGAGCAAGAACAGGTTTAGCAGGGGCCAATTTGCCCTACAGGAACACAGGGTCTGAAGTCACATATTATCAACATGGTGTAGAAACCCCCAAGGCTAGAAAATTGGTTTAGAACCTGGAATCCCATTAAGATCTTATGAAGTCAACCACAAAACTGGCCGCTGGGGTTGCTCCTCACTTGCAGGGCACATGGTGCAGCAGAGGTGACGCTAAAGGGAAGCTCACGGGCAAAATTTATGAAAAAAACACATGGAACATCAACCTAAAAATTGGCCACTAGATATATATCATTAGGGCAGAAGTGTCATGTAGGGGAGCAAAGATAATTTGTTGATTACTAAAAATTAAAACAAGTATGTTAATTGACTTTCCATTACTGTAACAAATAACCTGAGATAACCAGTTTTAAAATTTCATTTGCGCTTGCAGTTTTGGAGGTTTCAGGTGTGACTGCCTGTGGTAGGTAGCACGGCATGTGGCCAAACCCCTCACCTCATGGTTAGGATGTGTAAGAGGAGGAAAGGCTTGGGTCCCATTATCACCCTCAACGACACATTCCCAAACCCCAATACTCCCATTAGGTCCCACCGTCTCCCAGTAGTGCCACAGCCCTGGGAACATGGCTTTTACACACAGGCCTTTGGAACATACAAACCATAGCAGAGTTTGGTGAGGGTTAGAAAACAGTAGAGCTGCAATGCTACCGCGGACAGCCAAGAGGGGCAGCCTGGCTGGCAAGGTGCTGTTCTGGTCCATGTTTAGGAAGCGACAGGGATTTACAATTGGTTCTAAAAATAGAAACTACATGGGTCAGTTACTAACTTACTTTCAGCTTCAAACCAGTCCCTGGCCCAGGGCTTGATGCTGGGCTTTTCCAACAGAGGGCAAGGGATGGCCGCTGCAGGGCTCGGCAGAGGTGGGGCCCGCCGCAATTCACTGCAGCCCCGCACGGGTCACCCTTGGTTCCTGCCCTCAGGCTCTGCCACCACTTGCAAGTTTCTTAGCCAAGTGCTCGGCCTGCTCTTGTGGCAGCACCACCTCTCCTGAGGTCTAAACTGGCCTGGTAGCGAGGTGCTTTATCTAGGCTTCTAAGTTGCTTTTTCATCCCCTTTGCCCTAGTCCTAGGGAGTAGTCTGATTTCCGAATATGCTACTCTGTATCCCATAAGAGTCGTCTTTTACCTCCTTTTACTAGTTACCGATTCTTACGTTAAATTTTTCATGTTTAGTTACCTGTGCAATGTGGTTTCTCTCCATTGACAATGTATTAAATAAAAAAAGAGTAACAGAAAACAAACAGTTGAAATATAAAACTTACAAATCAGTAAAGAAGAAAAATTAACCTTTTCTCCAATAGTGGAGAGGAAAGTACAGAAAACATAATAGAAAATACAAAGAAGATGGGTAAAGGGTCTCTAAAGATGGTGTGATTACAATACACTATTAAAATCTAGGATGTCAAAGATCATGGAAATAAAAAGCATAGCATAGTTATTTCCGAGAGGTCAAACCCACAAATGTAGAAAGTAAAAAATACCCAAGAATATATGAATAGTAGCAAACATTAAGAAAAAGTTGTTTCCTATCACTTCTGCTCAACACTGTTATATAGCCCATATAAAACAAGAAAAAAACAGGTATATAAAAAACTTTTCTATTTAAATGTTGCTAGCCCACACATCAGCAAAAAGGCTTGCTTACATCATTATCCAAACAAATGGTATTGCCCTCAAGTTGTTCAGCGCATAGCCCACATGGCTACACACAGGCTTTTTCTCCCGACAGCAATTTAAGTTCTTGATATACACTCTAGAAAACTTACACATAAATACATATAATACCATGAACATAAAAGCCACAGTAAAGATAAATTGCAATTAGAATGTTTTTAGCAAGGTTGTTGAATACACAGTAAATATTTAAAAATCCACTGTAGGGCTGGAGAGGTGGCTCAGCGGGCCATAGAGCATTTGCCTGGCATGCACTAGGACCTAGCTTCAAACCCCAGCACCATATACACAACTAAGTGGAGGAAAAACAAAAACCAGATGAAAAAATAAGAATTAACTCTCATTCTCTCTTAAATCAATTGTAGTTCTGTTCCCTCAATGAGAAAATGCAATTTTGAAAAGGTAATTTATAAATATATAAAATATCAAATACTATTATTCAACCATCTATAAAAATTATAGAACTTTTACAATTTAAAGTAAAATAAATGGAAAGCTATGGCATGTTTGGTTTGAAGACCCAACAGTGTAGATGCATGCCTATTCTCCCCATGCTGATTTGTTTAATAAAAGCTCATTAAAAATCCAACAGGTTGCATGGATGCATGTGTGTAACTTGATAGATTCGATGTACGTGGAGATACAAGAGGTGGGAAGCCTTCACCTGTATGAGGAGGTTATTTTAAATCTGTATAATAACTAGAACAGGATGGTAGTAATAGAGCAGGACAAACAGATCAAAACAACAGAAAAGCCTAATAAGATCATAAAGATTCAATTTACAACAAAGGCACCACCATGAGCAGAGGTCTTGTCAATAAATGGTGCTGGCACAACAGGATATGCATTTGGAAAATATGACCTAGTTCTTTACTCCTGCCATGTTCAGGTGTATTAGTCTAAACATGAAAGGAAAAACTTACAGCTGTAAGATAATATGAAAGAATAACGACCACAGTAAACTTTCATAAGCCCCCAAAACACTACCTAAGACCATTTATCTCTACATTAAATTAAGGTCTTCTATGAATGCATTAAAAGAAACTAAGAAAATGAAAGGACAGGTCACAGAATGGAAGAAGATATTTACACTCCTAAAACTGCCAAAAGACTCATGTCCAGAACATATAACTCTTACAAGTCACTAAAAAAAAAAAAAAAAAAAATTAAAAAATAGAAAAAAGGGTTAAAGACACAAGTACTTCAAAAATAAACAGAAATGTCCAATAAGAAAACAATGCTCAACTTCTTTAGTAATCAAGGAAACAAATATTAAGACTACAATAATAATTCTTTAACTATAATTGCAAAAACAGATGTTGAAAATGGAGATTTTCACACATTGCTCATCAGGAGCATAAATTGGCACAACCACTTCGGAAAATAGTTGGGCATTTTCTTAAGTTACACATTCTTTATCAAAATCATCTTGTACAATTCTAAAGATTCCACTCACATACTATCCACAGAAATGGTACTTGCCTCAAGCTGTATGTGTACAGCCCGTGTGGCTGCACACGCAAGCTATTTCTCCTAACACCCTAGCAATTTTAGTTTTGGATGTGTACTCTAGAAAACTTGCACACAAGTGTGCAAGGATGCATTTCATAGCAGCACTGCTCAAAATAGCCAAGAACTGGTTGAACAGAAAACTGAGTGGGGGATACTCAACAGCTAGAATAATTCTACAGCAATCAAAACACATGACCAGACCGAACACACGACAAGGCTGCACAGCACAACCATAGAGCTGGACAGAAATGCTGAGTACAACGTGATTTCATTTTTACAGGAACAGGCAAAACTAACATTAAAGTCAGGATAATGGTGATTGCCAGAGGAAGGGACATATGTGGTGAGTTAAGAGGACTGGAGTGCTAGAAATGTTCTACTTCTTGGTCGTTACATGGGTGTTCACTGTGTCATTCATTATACTTGACATTTATATTTTATAATCAAAAAGGCCAGTGAAAAAGAAGGTAAAGGAAAAGAAACACCTAGTAACAATTAACAGGAAGGAGAAACTACATTCAAGGCATGAGTAGTAATAAGGAAGTATATTAGGAAGATATATCAACTATGCATTCATATGTATTTAGAAAATAACCTGAAATACATAAAAGTTGACGAATTTATGGATACTTTAGTATCTCCTGAAAGCTCACAAATTAAGCAGACAAAAACTTTGGTAGAAATGTAGTAAACATTACAATAGCACAATGTGATTAGACTTTCAGAGATTAGACATTTTTAAAAGAGTACATGAGGGGGCTGGAGCAGTAGCTCAGTGGTTATGGCGCTTGCCGGGCATGCTCAAGTACACGGGTTCAAACCCCAGCACCACACATACAACTAAGTGTTGGAGCAATGAAAGCCATGTGAAAAACTCAATAAAAATTGATTCTCTCTCTCTCACTGTCCTTCTCTCTTTAAAGAAAAAAAGATAAAACATTACAAAAATTCGTTTGAAATAACGAAACCTCAACAAATCCTAAACACTCAATACCAAAAAGATCATATTCTCTGACTACAATGCAATAAAAATCAGAAAAAAATAAATAAGGACTGGGAATATAATTCAGTGGTAGAACCTATATTTAGCACATGCAAGTCCCTGGGTTTGACTCTAGCACCAAAATAAATTTAAAAATAAATTCTAAGAGCAATTCTAGAAATCCTAAATATTTTCAGACTTCAAATCATACATCTAACCCTTCACTTGTAGCCAGGATGGGGTACTATAATCCAAATTTACCCTTCCACCTACAACAACCAAACCCAGACAAATACATGCAACAACAGCTCTGAACGTCAGGAATACATCCATGTGGACATGAATGTTCAGAGAAGTTTTATTTGTAATAGTCAAAAATTGGAAATAACTCAAATTTCCATCATTAGGTGAATGGATGAATAAATGGACAACAATACTACACAGTAATAAGGAATGAACTAAAAACATAAAAATCTCATTATGCTGAAAGATACCATAGACATAAAATGCAAACTAATCTACATTGATGGAAAGCAGCCAACCACTGCGTAGAAATGGGAGATGCTGGGAAGGATTTTAGGCGTGATGGTGCATCTCATTTTGATTGTGTTGATGGTTTCACAGGTCCATATGCACAGCAGAACTTACCAGCTGTAGACTTTAAATATGCACAGCTTGTGTCAATTACACCGGTCTAAGATCAATTTTTAAATTTTATGTGTTTATATTTAAATACCAATAAGTACTTTTGATATTTATAGTTTCAATAATTAAAATTGGATAAAAATCAACATAATAAGAAGGCCTAACACTATCCCTATTAGTGTCGTTATCCTTTCCCAGTGGCCCCTGAGACACCTCCAAAAAAACTCTAAGCTTCTAGAGAAGAGTTTGAAAACTTTTTTTTTTTGTTTTAAACTAAGAGTTAATCATATGCTCTTAAACTAGCTGCCAAAATTTATATTAAAATAATTTATTAGCCTGACAAAGTAGCACACAAATGTAATCCCAGCTACTCAGGAAGCTGAGGCAAGAGAATTGCGAAATTGAGGCCGGCTTGAGCAACTTATGACCCTCAGCAACTACACAAGACTGTCTTTAAAATCTTTTTTTACATTTCTTTCTCTCAAATACGAACATTTCCAAACTGCCTCATAGCAATTTCTTCAAATAATCTAATAAATTCAAAGTGTTTAATCGTTGAACAGCCACATACTTCTTCTATTCACCCTCAGGACACACAGTCTACAGACTGTGGGCTAGTGTTTACAAATGTAACTGCGCGTTAACAAAACAAAGAATTTTACATTTAGAAGGCATCTAGGGTTATCCATGTCTGATTCCTAAGCCTAAGGACACAAACCCCAGGAATCTGCATGCTGTCTACTCTCCATTTCACTGTGCTGCTTCCTGGAAATGTTTTACAACACCTGCACAACGAGCAACAAAAGTACAGAACTCCTCCTAGGCCGCTGCTTGCAGAGAGGAGGATGGGGCAGGAAGAAGTGGCTCACACTCAGGAATATGATGCTGAACACTGGTCCCCGAAGAAAATCTGACTGAAAGTTGGGAACAGAGAATAAGCAGAGAGTGGTAAGAACAATACTGTTGTGTAAAATGCAGCAAAGGTGAACAGTTGCCAGGGAAGGCTTGGCCTATGAGAACAACAACTCAGCATTTGTAAGTAATACAAATAAGTCACTGAGGACACTGATATTTGGAAATTCTTCACAAAAATTTTATTTGAGACCACGTCCTTATAAAAAGTACATTACATCAAAATTGAAAAAAAGAGACATTTTTTAAAATGAAGGACTTCTATTTACTCATCTGTTCTACCCCCATGATTATTTTCTATTCTAACACTAAGATAAAACACTTTTTTCTTCCTTTTCTTCCTCCTGCTTTGAAAGGGCAGCTGCCATGAGGGATATCTTAATAAAATGTACAAATTAATCCTTGTCAGGAAAACAGCAGCTTCCTACTGGCTGGACTTAGAAAGCAAGTGGCATTCCTTTTGCCCTGACACAAAAGTCATCAAACCTTCAACTTGATTGTGACTTTACTATTATTTGCAATTTCTCTCCCTGGGCTCTCTTTTACTTACACACTCTACCATAAAACAACCTTAAAATTTAAGGACTCAAGAATTGCTTAAGAAATTAAAGGATCTCAAATAAATTACTACTGTAATAACTTAGCAAGTATTTTCCAAATAAGAATCTTAGTATTGGAGAATGACCCAATACTAAGAAGATGAATTCAGAAAGCAAATACATTTTATAACCCTTATCTCAAAATAAGATCAATTCTACAAAATACTTAGAATGTTAAGAATGCAATTTACACAGTAAAAATGATTTGATTTGTTTTCAGTATGAAAGTACTTTTAATTTCTTTACTGCAGGTACAATGGCATCCATGTCATCAATTTCTGTAACAGAAAAACAAAAATAATAAAGCACAGTAACTTTCCAGCGATAAGCTCAGAGGAAACGAGAACTCTACGCAGAGGCAAACCTCAAACAAAGACAGTACCGGTGCTTTTGTGCACATAGCAGTGACAGATTATCACTGATTTAGAGATGGATGCTAAATAGGGCATCTATTTAGAAAAGCCACCACATCCCCACAAATGCTCCGACTCTGGGAGGAACCTCATTAGCAGCATGCTCCTGTTAACACATGCAACTGGCCACATTTCTGATAGGCTCGTGCCGCTTTGGTTCTAACCTCAGGGTCAAATTCCCGGTAGCACCATTTCCTTCCTGGGTCTTCATCTGAAGTCCTAGGAATTTCTTCTCATAAAACACAGTGCCCCTCTTTGATTCTCTTGGGAAGATCTCTCATTAGTGGAGCACTCGGAGGTCTACCTTTTAGGCCTAACGAGAGGCGTGAGGCTCCAGAGACAAAACCTCAGGTGCAAAGTATGAGGAAGTCCGGTTTGGCTTCCCAGATAAAACAGTTCAGTTTCTTCTCTGACAAGTTCTTTCTGGATTTGATTCTTCTTTCTCAAGCTATCTTATTCTAGCCAGTCTAAGTCAGAATTCACTCTCTTAAGCTCCTGGCCACCGAGGAAGCAAAGTTCTTTTCTCTCATTATCCAGACCCGGCCTTCCTTAAGTTAAACCCTAGCAGAAGGCTCTATAGATAACCACAGCTATATTACTGTTCATAAACTCATTTCCTTTACATAAAACATGCTTCCTTGGAATCCAACTGTCTTTCTCTCCATTGTTTTGCAGTATTTGGATGTTTTTCCTTTAGCCTCAACACCTGACCCCTGCTCCCCGACTTGAGCTCATTCCTTGAGCTCCTGACTTGAGTCAGAATTCCCATCTGAACCCACTTACAAAGCACCAAGACCCAGGAAAGGGAACATTATAAGCCAACTTATAGCAGAGAATTTGGTTCACACCTTACACTGTGGTAAAGGTACAAGATCAAGTTATTCCCTGACTTCCCCCACCCATTCTGAAATCACACCTGTTTCCTTGCTAAATGAGAAGCCTGCCTCTCATTTCATAAATGAACCTCACAGAGAAAGATCTCGGTTGATGTGGGAATTTTCCCAGCCGATACACCACGTAGATAAGCACAGGAAATAAAAAAGCTATTGATGGTAATCAATCTGGTATTCAGGACACCACTCTGTACCTAGATACTTAAAGACATCTTAGTAACTTTAAAAAAGTCACATTTTGCCGAACTTTCCCAAAGTTAAATATCTAATTGCAGAATTTCCACTTTGACTCCCGTACAAAATTCATCTGCAAAAACCTTGACTTTCTGAAGCAAGTCAACATATGACTTTCATACTCTGAGAGGAAGTTTCCATAGAAGGATCTGAATAAGTGTTACAAGCAAACCTATGAAAATGTTTATAATTTTCAAAGTATCATGTTCTTATGATAAGAACATGAGTGTTTAAGTTAATGGCCCTCCCAAAGCAAGTAGAATCATTCTATGAAACCAGCCTCTTCAGGACTCCAGACAACACACTTGTACAGTTTCATGCCTCATCTGAAGTTTAACTCTATCACTTGCAAGGATCTTCTGAAGCATATGGAGCATACACTCATTCTTTTTCTTGTGCACAGTCCACACAAAACCAGTCACAAAACTTCATGTTCTCCAGGCTGCACACTCCAGTAAGATATTTTTTTCACTGATTCCTCTTCTTACCAAGTTTGAATTTAATCACTAACCTTCCTACCAAGTCTGCCTTTCTAAAATCAAGGAGTCATTCTTCAAAAATCTTTCAAATGAGCTAAACAACAAAAAAAGTGCTCATGAATAAATCACTTTAAATTTTGAAAACTGTTCTTAACTTTACAGCCATATATAATTAAAAATAAGTCTCTTTTGCCTATGATTCCTAAGCAAATATTTTCCCTTTAATATTAACTGCTACTAATGAAGACCCAATCTGACCAACAGTGAACGTGCTGCACTTCGTCTCTTCCTTTCTAAAGATGTTCACTACTCTACATTACTTCATATAAGAGGAAAAAACTATTTGTATATTCTAAAAACACAATAGGCAGGTGCTATCCTAAAAGAAGAAAACAAAAGGGAGGGGGAGGAAAGGGCTTTGAAGATCATAAATTCTCAGGTATGGTAGCGCACACCTGTAATCCCAGTGAGGCAGGAGGATCACAAATTCAAAGCCAGCCTCAGTAACTTAGCAAGACCCTGTCTAATAAATAATAAATAAATAAGGCTGGGAATGTGGCTCAGCAGTTAAACACCTCTCAGTTCAATTCCTAGAACCAAAAATAAATAAATTTTGCCAAGATTGCTTATTAGGTAATGACAGAGCCAGGGTTAACTGGGCCTGGCCAGCTCAATGCCATTTTTTATAACATCCCAAAACAGGGCAGTCCTTAAAGGCTCCGAGCTTCTCTATTCTGTGGATTAATTCCAACCAACACTAAGTGCAAGTAAAGAGCATGTTTCCAGAACTATTAGTGGTTTCCAGACACTTCTACCAAACATTCAAGGTGAAAACACTAATCCAATAACTAAGGAAAACTCTTCTCTCAAACCCACTGACATCTTAAACACTAAAAATTTAGCTACCACCAACAGAGCTCTTACCTAAGATTTCAAGTAGATCATTAGTAAATGCCTGAAATGCTGGGAAAAACTCCTCATGTTCTTGCAATTTGTTGATAATGCTGTTTAAAAAATGCACAGTTACATAAAATTTCCAACTTCGGGTTTTTGCATCTGATTGCAAACCAGTGGTTGCAAATAGAACATCTTCAAAGTGGAAAGAGACTATCCTACTAATTTAAATATAAACCCAATGATCATTTACTACAATCTTCTTTTTTCTTGCTTTTTATTGACCTAGTATCAATTTTCTTTTAAAAAAAATCTTAGTATCTGTTAAATTTCTATAAAATTCCTAACACAGCAAACTTCCCATTGAGCTGAAGGCTTCTTTAGAGAACCATGCTTTCATGCAACTATCAATATTTTACAGCAAATCCCATCATCACGTACAACCTATTATGCACCAAATTAAAAAAAGAAAGAACCATACTTTCATAGCATTTTCTAAAAACAGGCTTATATTCAGTATCCTATTAAACACAAAGAAAAAGTATCATTAGTGAGCAAAACCACTGGAAAAGGAAAACATAATATTCAATAGTGGGCTATACATTCCTTTTAAAAGCATTAAATATAAAAATATATCAGATTTTATAAGGGTTCTTCCTGGAAAATATACAGATCATATGGAATGTGAATAACGTATGTGTTTCGCTTCCCATCATTTGCAGTATAAAATTGGGGGCAAGGGCTGAGAAAAGTTCTCTTAAGCTACATCTCAATATTTGGGGCGGGGTGGGTGCCGAAGTTAAACCCAGGGTCTTCTATATGCTAAGCATACAATCTACCACTGAGCTACACCTCCAGGTCCCTCAATTAAACAAAAACAAACAAAAAATAAAACAAAACAAAAATATCAGGTTTTATGTTAGCAATGCCTAGTTTTTTAAAAAAAATATTTCACATTTACTATCTAATCAAATAATTAATAAATATTCTGTTAGGTATATGGTAGTATCCTAAAATAGGAGTCGTTGATACGATGTGAACTCATTGTATCTACCATAAATAATAGATCTTCAACTTTAATGACTTCATTTTCATCCAGCGTCTTTAGATTGTGCCAAGGCAGCAGCACTAGGGTAGTGTTTTCAAGAACTTACACAAATCCTTTGTAACAAAAGGAGCCACACGGTATCATTGATTTTAATAGTTTCTACAGTGGCTAAAAAAGTTTGAAATTTTCCACATACAACTTTCCCTGGGAAGAGGATTATGCTGAAGTTTCTTACCCACCAAGTCATTTCTATCTTGAAAATACTTGGCATTTTCTCCATCCCTAAGGGTGTGAGGTTATTTTAGGTTGTACCATTCCAAATAAGGAAGGTAAATAAGTTGTGAACTTTTGAAAGTCTTTCATTTTACCATCCCATCCATACTGGATGATACTTTTGAAACAAATACCTTTGGAGGTCTTCAGGTCCTAATACCTGCTGAACCTGCTCATTCACATCCTCATTTATCAGCCTACACAATTTTCCAACTGTGCTTACCAGCACACACAATGAGGATGAACTATCTGGAAAAGAGAAACGAGAATTTCCAAAATCATCACATCCATCACACATTTAATCTATATCTTTAATTTCTTAGAAAAATTTCTCAAATGGGAGCTCAAAGTGCAAAAAGGTCATCACCTAATTCTAAGAGTTCTTGGAGGTTTCTCACAGCATTGGTCATTTCTCCAAGCCTAGTATAGACTTCATTCATTCGGGGATAAACTCCATTTAAACAAGGAACATCAAATAATTTTTGGAAGTGAGAGACAATAGCTTGCAAAGTTTGAAAGTTTGGCATGCTGCTGTTCTGTCCAAAAAGAAGAAATGAAAATACAATTCATGTCTAGAAATAATTCCAAATCTTTAATTTAAAAAAACTTTAAAAGTGAACATTTATATAACTCAAGCATTACCTTTTCCTTATTTTCAACTTCTTCCAACATTGTATCTACCATAAACAATAGATCTTCAACTTTAATACCTTCATTCTCGTCCTGCTTCTTTAAATTATGCCAAGGCACCAGTTCCGTAGATAGTATTTTCAAGGACTTATACAAATCCTTTGTAACAGAAGAGACCTCATGGTATTATTGATTTTAATAAAAAATTTCTACAGTAACATTAAACCAACAATATAGGCAGTTTAAAAATAGATACGCAACCACTGATACTTTTAGAAATACTAATTTAAAACAAATTTGTTAAAATTAGGTTTCTTTAGGTAAATATAGGCCTTGCCCAAAAAATTGCATATTGATTATCACAAATCTGGATGCCCGAAGAAATTATGTTTATTTAACTGCTATGTTATATAAATAGTCACCTTGAATTTATCCTTATATTTTGGTTTTGAGTTCCACTCCCCACCCATGGTGGTGACTGAACCCATGGCTTTATACATGCTAGGAAGGACTACCACCAAATTACATCCCTAGCCCAGATTCTGAATTTTTATAATAGCTTTAATTGAGATGAATTTGTATACCCAATACAATTCAGTAGTTTTAATATTTTCAGTGATATACAAACATCACTATCTAATTTCAGAACTTATTTATTATCTCCAAAAGTAATCCCATACCCACTCACAATCCTTCCCTATCCTATCCCCAGCCTCCAGTAACCACTAATCCACTTTGTTTCTATGATCTGCTAATTCTGGGGTATTTCACACAAACAGAATCACACAAATGACCATTTGTGACCCATTTCTCACCCATTACACTTAGTATAATGTTTCTGAGATTCATGCATGTTGTGTGTCTCCAGATAGGTTTTTAATGTCAGAGGATCTCTAATTCTACTTAATCTTTATAACCACCTTAACTTTCTTGGCATAAATATACTGCTCTAGTCTATTTAAACTATGCACAAAAGGCAAAGCCAATGGAAGCTTAGAGCTCTAAAATGGACCCACTGATGAATATTTACAAAGTACCTATTCGTGCACAACACAATGCTTGACCCTTTAGAGCAATGCTGTCTAAAAGAAAACTAAGTGAGTGAGAGTAATTTTTTAACTGTCTATTAATCTCATGAGGGCAAGTAAAAATAAAGCAGGTGACACTAACTTCAGTAATATTTTACAGTGGTAGAGTGCTTGCCTAGAATGTATGAGGCCCTGGGTTTGATCCCTAACATGACTGCATGTGTATGTGTACATATACACAATTTAGTATATCCAAAAAATCATGTAAATATGTAATATTTTCAAATTTTTTCCACAGTCTTCTAAATCTGTGTGCATATTATACTTATAGCACATGTCAACGGGGACTAGTCACATTTCAAGTAATCAACAACCACATGTGGCTAATGGCTACCATACTGGACAGTAAAGCTCCAGAATACAGAAGTACAAGAAATTCCACCTTTTTCTAATTTCTTATTTTAGTCCCCCACTTATTTAACACTCAGCAATTAAGGTCCAGACCTCATATATTGATATTTTTAACTTTTCATTTTATAGGAAGCAGCTATCTACTTTAGCAATTCATAGCAATAAATTCAGTGTCAACTGAATGTTTTAAATAAGAAGTGCCACTACAATTTGAAAAACAGTCAGCAAGCAGCAGCCTACCTATATTAACCAATGCGTCCATCAACAGGTACATTTTATAAAGAAGCAGTCTATGGTAAAAAGCATACCCAAATTTAAAATTTCTACTTGAGAATAAACTAACGTTACAAAACTAAGAAAAGCTGCTTTGGTCTCCTTGGCAGTCACTACGAATGGTTGTAGCACAGTCTAGCAAGTAAGCCCTGAAAAATACTGAGGGTCTCCTAGGTTCTTCACTTTGCCCAGCTTCAGGATATACAAATCTTCAAGGTCCTGCATATCTTAAGGCTGGACTCTGGAGCACTGGGGAATGTGAAAGGAACAACAAAGAACAGCGTTCTGGGTTAGAAAAGCTACTGCACTCGTAGCTCCCTTTCTCAGATGAGAAGGCAGCTGGCTGGCCCCATGCCTTTTCTAGCTTGCCCACCCACCTGTCTACACACTATGGCTCTAGCTCTTAGCAAGTGGGGTTATTTTTTTTTAATTGTGGTAAAACACACATAACAGCCATTTTTAACATTATGTTCACTGTTATTAAATATGTTGTACAAACATCATCACTGTCCCTCCCCATTATTCCTTTCATGTTCCATTATGTAACTCCCCATTCTCTACTAGCAACTGCCATCCTATTTTCTGTCTCTATAATTTTGACTAAGTATCTCATATAAGTAGATTCATATAGTATTTGTCTTTTCATGATTAGTTTCTTTTGCAGTGTAATATCTTCAAAATATTCACCCATAGTGTGGTATGGGGCAGAATTTCTTTGCTTTTTATAACTAAATATTCCATTAAGAAAAGGGAACTGTGTTATACATGGCTGGTGGGACTGTATGTAGTACAACCATTATGAAAAACAGTGTGGAGATGACAAAAAAAAAAAAAACAACCTAGAAATATAATTTAGAAATCCCACTACTGGATACATAAAATCAGTAGGTAAAAGGGTCAATAATAGCACACTGGCACATGCCTGCAATCCTAGCAACTTGGGAGGCTAAGGTAAGAGGATCAAAAAATTGAGACCATACAACTGCATGTGCCCAGGACTCTGGCCCTAGCAGGTGTGCAGAACACCCCCAAGGACCCCACACCCAGAAACCACCAAGCTGTCACACATGTCCACCAGGTCCAGATATAATGGGCCTATCCCCATCACCAAGGATCCTAGGTCCCGGCGTGGCATGTAGGCTGGTCCATTCCAGCCCACCCAGTGTCTTTGGGACCCCAGGACCCAGTGATGCACCCCTACCATTTAACTCCAACATCTCTGAGGGCTACACAGCAACACCCCCCAGGTTCCAAATCTGAGTCCTGGAACCTAGATCCAAAAGGTGCAACAAAACGAGGCTCCAGGCAGAAGTGCTTTCTAGAAAAAGGTGGTCATCAGAGGCAGTGTCAGGCCTGACTCTATGACCTTCAAGGAAGAAGCACCCAGAGACTTGCCTTGCTTGCACACATGGAACCTCAATTCCAGAAGAAGCTTTTCAAAGATGAGGAATGAAACTAGAAAAGGTTCACCTCAAACATACAACTCCCCTACCAAGGAGTCCATGGACAGAGAGTGGGATGAAAACCTAGAACAAATTATCAGTAATCTCATTACTAAAGCAATGAACCAAAAGAAGACATAATGAAGGGACTAAGTGAGAAAACTCAAGAGATGAAAAACTATTATCAAAGAAATAGACATACTGAAAAAGGAAGTAATGGAGCTAAAATCTATAGACAATCACATCAGACAAATGATGTAAGAATTTAACAATAGACTAACTTCCACAGAAAACAACCTCACCCCTTGAACAAAGAACTTCTGACAACAAGGATAGGCTGAGTAAACTTGAGCACACAGGTGACAGAAATGAAAAAAAAAACTCACAACATGAGCAGAATTTTTTAAATATCTGGGATGAAATGAGAAGAAACAATCTAAGAGTAATTGGCATATAAGAAGGAATCAAAACAAACGAAAAGTGTAAAGAACATTCTCAAATAGTTAAAGAAAACTTTTCCTATATATCCTCAAAATTCTAGAGAAGATAGTAATTAAAGGATCTTATCTTAACTTTGGAAAGACCAGATACGCCAAACTCTCAGCTAGTATAATACTAAATGGAGAAAAGCTGAAAGCATTTCCACTAAACTCAAGACTAAGACAAGGCTGTCTGCTCTCACTTGTATTCAATAAAGTCCTTGAAACACTAGTTGTGGCAATCAAGCAAGAGAAGGAAATCAAAGGGAAAAGAATAGGAAAAGAGGAAGTCAAACTATACCTTTTTGCTGATGATCCTACATCTGGAAGATCAAAAACACTCCACCAGAAAACTGCTTGAGATTATAAACAGATTTAGCAAAGTAGTAGGCTATACAATTTCAACATCCATAAGTCAATAACTTTTCTATACGCTTACAATAATAAGGCAGAAGAAATCAGGAAATAAGTACCATTCACAATTCCCTCAAAAAGAATAAGACACTTGGGAATTGATCTAACAAGGGAAGTAAAAGATCTCTACAATGAAAATTATCGAACATTGAAGAAAGAAATTGAATAAGACCTGAGAAGATGTAAAGACATTCCATGTTCTTGGTTATACAGAATTAATATAATTAAAATGGCCATTCTGCCAAAAGCACTACATATAAAGAATACACAATAACTCTATAACATGAATATATTTTAATTCTCATGGATCATTAGAACAGATGAGAGTAGGGTTGGCTACCAGCTGATTACTAGCTATTCTAGAGAATAGATCAACAGATTAAACTCATCTTTGAGAAAATGAAAAACGTTCAAAATATGAAGAGTGGGAAAATATTCCCAACTAAAATCCAACTATGGATAAGACATTACACTGGAAGAGGAATAAGGGCCAGGGAAATCTGCAACATGGAGATACCAAAATGAGGGAGGTGAAGGTATAACAAGACAGGGTCTAGAAGTGCAAAGATGGATCCACTACAGAGTTTTAATGAGGCAACAGGCCTGAAAATCTTTAGAAGACAGGGCTGAAGAGGAGGCTCAGCAGTTTTCCTGGCACAGGTGAGGACCTGGGTTCAAACCCCAGCACCACATTCACAACAACGGGTGTGAACAACAAAAACCAGATGAAAAAATAAACTGACTCTCTAAAACAACAGCAACAACAACCAACAACTTAGAAGAACTTTAGAGGAAGTAAATATAATGACAACATCAAACTGATAGTATTTAAAATAACTATGTAGGTAGCAAAATTCCAGTTTTAAATAAGCTAAGTTTTTTCAATTTTATAATTAAATAACAACAAAAGCCAACTCTGGTTAATAAAATTTATAGAATCCAATAGATTTTCTAAGCATGCAAAAAACATTCTACTTCTTACCTTTAAGGATGTCAGTTCATCTGCCCACATTTCTATTATAGGAACAAGATGTTCAAACCCACAATCTTGAACAAGATCTTTATTAAAATTTTGGGCTCCTCCTCTGCTCTGTTTATAAATTATTACTGGAGTTCTTGGATTGTGAATAATTGAATTGATGCTACACAGTACCTTTTTAAAGAAAAAGTGTTTTTAGTCAACATGTTTATGCTAGTCCTACACAGTGGTTAAGGAGTTCTTTATTCGTCAATGTAACACTTTCAGAGTTAATTTAGGTATTATGAATATCTTTAATGAAACTGACACTTGTAATATTTTGGTTATACAGTGATCTCATTAACATGGTTAATCATTTATGTTCCGAGGAGAACCAAAAACTTCACAGAAAAATAATGAATTTTAAAATGGATCGGACTTGAAGAGTTATGAATCACTTATTATGATTCACATAGAGAAGAATAATCACCCAACATCCTTAGCTGTAGCCTCCACATTTCCCTATTTCTGTCTCCTATTTAAGCTAAACAGGATGTTCAACGGAGCTTTTCCTACTGCTTCAAAACTTCAGATAAATTCAAAGTAAAGACAACCACATTTCAAAGAGAAGACCTGGACACATACCATGCATGCAGGTCTTGCTAAGAGGTAATCAAACTGACCTAGACAGTAAAAAGCCTGTCCAAGAAAAGGTTAGAAATTCATTAGACAGAGCTCACCATGAAAAGTGTCTTTAAAAGACTGTCATGTGCAGGTACAAGTGTATCACAATGATGCCTACTATAAAAATTTAAAAAATAATACACAGAACTACGAGCAAATGCTGTTTATTGTTCTTTTCTAGACACAGGAAGACACAATAAACAGGCCTACTGATAATTTGATGTCTGATATTTATTTGAAAGAGCTATTATTTTACTTTTGGATAGAATAGGTCAATATTTCACTTTTATTATATTTAAACTCATCTATGAACACCATATTAATTGAAAAATTAAGTAATATTCTTCCTCTAAATTATTAATGGAAGGACATGCTCCTCTTTCTCCTCTACCTCACACCAAAGATCAGGAAGGCAGCAGTTGAACTCCCAAAAGAGATTAGGGAGCAGATGCTACCTGAACTTCAGAATACGTTATCTTGAATTGCTGAAAAATAATGACAATTACTTTTCTTCCTTACATTTTTGCACCTCCACAGTATGACACTGACAGTTCTCCCATCAAAAAGCAGAGTTTATTCTCTACCCCTTGAATCTGGGCTGGTCGTGGGCCTTGCCTTCACCCACAGAATGTACTGCAAAAAACACTATGCCAATCCAGAGCCAATCCTTAAGAGGCCACGAGCACTTCTGCTCTTTCTATTTGTACTCTGCTACTGCCATATAGCCAAGTCCAGGAAGGATCAGGGGATAATGACAGACATGGCCCTGTCATTCTTGTCACTGAGACAATATCACTGAACTCCTAGAAGCAAAACTGGCTCATATCTCACAGCAGATGCATAGCTGATATCATCTTTATTTATATATATATATATATATATTTATATATATATCTCCTTGTATATTGTCTTCATATAAATATGGTTCATTACATAATTTATAATATACATATATTCATTATAATACGATTTATTTATAAGGAATTTGCTAATGGCATTATTAAATTTGACATGTTCCAAGATCTGTACTTAGTAAGTTGAAACTCAGAAATGCCAGTATATAGTTGCAGTCCGTATATCCTAGAAGAGCTGATGTTTCAGTTCAAATCCCAACACAGGAGTAAAAAAAAAAAAAAAAAAAAAAAAAAAAAAAAAAGAAAAAGAAAACAAAAAGAATGTTAAAGGCAGTCAGGCAGGGGGAGTTTTTTCTTAGCCTTTTTGTTCTATACAACCTTCAAGTGATTAGATGAGGCCCACTCACACATTAGAAAGGACAATCTGCTTTATTCACTCTACCAATTCCAATGTTAACCTCAAGAAACACCCTCAACAGACACACAAAAATATCAGGTTGCCTTGTGGTCAAGTTGACTCATAAAATTAACCATCACATTAATTAATTATAATAATTCCTTAATATCATTAATCTCTGGAGTGAATTTTAAATATCTTACTATGCCCACTATTTGATCATGACCCTATCCCCATAAATGATACCTATCAACCAAGGAGAGGCAAAGGAGACCCCAAATAGCATATTCAAAAAGCAAATAATAGGGCTAGGGATATAGCTCGGTGGTGCAGTTCTTATCTAGCAAGTAAGGCCTTAGTATTCAATTCCTAGCAACACACACGCAAGCAAAGAAGAAAACCATTTTCCTTGGACATATTTCAAGCTATAACCAACAGGTCTTCTGATAATATAATTTCACAGGCTTATTTAGAAGTTTCCTTTTAGTTCAAGATAATTTAAAAATTACACTTCCATTATATTTAGACTCATCATTTTAATGAAAAAACTTATTAATTCCCCTCCACTGAATTTTTATTGACATCTAAGCACACTCTTCCTTATGATTTAACACCTTCTGATGATTGGCAATAAAAGATATATTAACAATGAAGAAACCAAAAAATGACAATTCCCAGAGATTTTTTTTTTTTTTTTTCAGAAGTGGGGATTAGCCACTGAGCTGTATCCTCACGGGGGTTTTTTTTTTGTTGTTGTTGTTTTGTTTTGTTTGAGACAGGATTTCACTAAGTTGCTGAGGGTGGCCCTGACCTTGCAATCCTCCCTGCCTCAGCCTCCCAAGTTGCTGGGGTTATAAGCATGTGCCACCACACTCAGCTAATGACAAAAAACAAATAGATCTTATATTATTCAGATTTGATATTGATTTTTTTAATTTAAGGGTAATCATTAGAGAAAGGAAGAATTAGCATAATAAACTTTCTAATTATTTGAAGATAAACAAGGACAAAGACATTTCAACCAATAGAGCAAATGTCAGGAAAATGAAACAAAAATCAAAGTAAAAGAATAGAACTGAAACCAAGTAAGGAGAAAACAAAGATATCAGGAATACAAGCAAATATAAATTAGTCTCAATGCCCATGAATAACTTAATTGCCCTTTTAAAAAACAAAGTCTCTCAAACTGAGTCTAAGAGATAGAACATAATAAAAGAAATTCAGTTACATACCAACAGTAATATCTAAAATAAAACAGTTTTCAGAAAGGTGCCTGGATCTCATTCACAATAGCAAGAAAGTTATTAAGTATCTAGAAGATAAACCTAATAAGAAATATACAAGAACTAAATTTAAAGTGTATAAAATTTTATTGAAGGTTAAAAAACAAGATGCAAATGAAATTAGAGATATTTTTGAATAGGATAAATCAAAACTGTAAAGGTATCATTTTTCCAAATATTAATCCATAGAGTCAATCCAATTTCAGCTCATCTCATTAAGATTTTTTAATCTGAAAAACTGTTCATCCAAAAAGATAATGTGAAAATTTCTATGAAGTCAAGAAAATTTTAAGGAGAAAAAAATGACAGGTTGCTTGCCTCAAAGGATTTCAAAACCTATTATAAAAATATAGAAATTAAAAGAATATGAAAGTAGTATAGGAAAGGAAACAGATCAGAAAATCTAGAAATTTATGCACAGACAGCAATATATGCTAAAAAGTGTCAACAAAGCAGAAAAAAAATCAGAAGACTGTGAAGTCAAATGCCCCAGAAGCCAAGCAGCAGCACAAACAGCAGAGAAACAAGGAGGGGTGGGAACTGTGGCTAACAGAAGAGCGCACGCCTTCATCTGATAGGGGAAAGACACATTTTTCTCTGATAATGAACTTGCAGGAATTTACTGCCAGATCCTCTAGTTTTTTAAGAAAAGCAAAAATTAGGACTTTTGAAAAATTTCTTAATGTATGAAATACTGTAATTGATTCAAAATTTAATGTCAGTCCAATAATATAAGAGTACAGGCCCAGTTCTGTCAGGAAAATAAGAGATTTCATTGTTTATTCAATAAATTATCTATAAAACCAGTAAGGTTAGATTCCCTATATCACACCACATGGAAAATTAAATTTCACACACGAACTATGAAAACCAAAACAAAACCACACAAGGACCCTAAGAAAACAGATTACTTATGTAAGAATAAAAACAATAAAAAGGAAAATTGCTAAAAGTGCAAGAGTAAAGGATTATAAAATCTTTTCAAAGTCTTAATTGACTTTTTTTTTTTTAAAGAAAGAGGGACAGTGAGAGAGACAGAGAAAGAGAGAAACAACTTTTAGTTTTTCACATGGCCTTGGTTGCTCCAACACTCAGTTGTGTACGTGGTGCTGGGGTTTGAACCCGGGTCCTCGTGCTTGCCAGGCAAGCGCCGAAACCACTGAGCCACCGCTCCAGCCCCCTTAATTGACTTTTGTGTCATTATTCCTTAAATAATACAGTATAACAACTATTTACCTTGCATTTATATTAGTAATGGACAGAGGACAAGCATAGGTTATACACAAATAGTATGCCACTTTATTTAAGAGTCTTGAGCATCTTGATATCCTAGGTATCCTAGGTTCCCACATGCGGACCACCAGATGATTATACAAATATTCCTTACCAAGTGATCATTCATTACACTGCAACCGAAACCAACGTTTACTCTAAACACCAGTCTTTTTGTTAGCTGTTCAATACCTGAAAGTATCTCTGGTCAATTAGGGCCTGTGAATGGTTATCTTTGCTGGGTTCATCCTTTTTCTCTGTATCTTCAGTGTTTTTCTGACCGACAATCTCCTGTAACCTGAAAAGTGAGAAACATCAAAATAATACAAAATGCTTTCCTGAACACTAGATGAAGACAACAAAACTGCCTTCCTGGACACTAGATTAAGTGACAAACTAAATCAGTGATCCAGCCAGCCTCCCAAAAGTCTTGTGTCATTTTACTTAAGAGTGTGTGCGCATGTGTGTGTGTTAAATATTTTTAAAAACTTTATTGCCATGGGAAAATGAGAAGCTCCATCCAAGAGAACACAAATTAGAAGGAATCCCTGAAAACAGATGGGATCAGATTGATGAAGAAAATTCTAATCACTCTCCAATACCCACAAGAAACAGCAAAGGGGAAAAATGACAGCAAAAGTCGGAAGCAATTTCCATCCAAGATGCTTACAGCTCAGAGGCCACAGGTGCCGAGAGCAACGGGTTCGGACACGAGAGTGAAATCGTCTAGGCGGCCTGGCCCCCTCCATGCTCCACTTGTGCCAAACAACAGACAATAGTGATGCCTGGGCCCGGCAGGAGCTGCAGACCTGAGACCCGGACGGCTGTGAGAACTCAGCAAGGAGAGGCCTGCCCAGGAACACCACGATGTGTGAGTGCACCCCCACGAGCAAACCCTGGGCCCTCTTCAAGTATCTGTCAAACCAGGCTGAGGTGGACACTCCTTCTCATCTCTCACCATGCCTTCGAAAATAGTAATCTCTTATCAATCCTGCTTCAAATTAATTATTTTCCATTTAAATATGCTATCAGTTTTCTTCTGAGACCCCAATCCGTTAAACTGATTCCATGGCTCACTGATGAATTCTGACCTGTTATTTGTACAATGGAATAGTAAAATTCTGCCATGTCATTTGCTGCTGAAAAACAATCAATGACTTCTTACAGCTTTGTGAACTAACTCTAATCCCTTTGGGCTAGCATTAAAAACTCTCCAGGAGGATAGTGAAGAATCTAGGGAGATAATCCACAATGCAGCATATGCTTATCCCCCCACCCCCAGAAGTCAAATGATACCTATACCATCATTTACTTCTGGAAAATCTACAATCATATATATGTATATACATACACATACACGTATATCTCTTATAAGGGTGTAATATATATAAGAATCAAGAGACTGGGGAGTTGGCTTATGGGGGAAATTATGGTTTAATACCAAATGTGTATCATATTGTCACTTTATATGCATTTATGATTGTCCAACAACTCAACTCCTTAATAAAAATTTTAAAAAACTCTCCATGTTGTTAGTCTTCAACCTGTATTCCTGACTCTGATTTTACTTCTCCCCTACAATTTCCTATTCTAGTGACTTGTATTGCCCTTGGATCTTTACTCAGTTGCCATTCTCTGCACAATGATAAGTATATGCCCAAACCAAGTAAACAGAATTAGCTATAACAGTTAACTTCCTTTCTCTACTAGACACCAAGCTCTCACCATCCACTTGACACCACCTCTATGAATCACATTGACATAGTCTGCAGTTCTGTCAAACAGCAGTGCAATGAGCAGATTATCTAGAACACAAAAAGATGCAGAAAAGCTAGGATGTCCTCCTAGAGGAAAGACAAGTAAACTGATCAATTTGAATTTAAATGTTAACTTTTCACTTAGATAAAAATGTTCAACTTATCGATAAACTGTATGAAAATATGATGACTAAATATTTAACTATAGACATAGAACATTATAGCTGTCAATAGAGCAATCAAAATATGTAATTGCATATATTGACTACAGTAACTCTGAAAAACAAAATGTGATTCTGTTAACCAGATGAATAAAGAGAAACCTTCATTTAATGTCAGAATCTAACAAGTCACTAGGAATCTAATAATATTTGAAAACTTTCTCTATGCAGGGATTCTAAGCACTTTACATGTATTAACTCATTTAAACCTGTTGTTCTCAATTGATGGACGATAAAGATGTAAAAGTTGGGGACTGGTGGAAAACTGACCTTTGGTTCACCTAACCTCACAGTAAATGTTTACTATAACAAAATAATCCTGACAAAGTAACATTCTGCAAAATCATACAAGTAAAAACAGGGCTTAGGAGAAAAGTAATACAATAAACCAGACTAATAAAAATCGGGATAGCTTTGGAACTAGAGAATCAACAAAAATAATTGGTATCTCCGGAGGTGAGTTAGACAGCTCAAGTATATCTGGAGGTACCTCAGAGGACATTAAAGTGCAGACAACAGCCAGGTATGGTGGCACACACCTATCATCCCAGCCATTCAGGAGGCTGAGACAGGAGGATCACAAGTTCAAAACTAGCCTCAGCAACTTAGTGAGGCCCTGTCTCAAAATGAAAAATAAGAGGGCTTGTGGCAGGCTACAAGATCAATATCCATAAATCAATAGCTTTCCTATACACTAACAATAATAAAGAAGAAGAAATCAGGAAATTGATCCCATTCACGATTCCCTCAAAAAGAATACTTGGGAATTAATCTAACAAGGGAAATAAAAGAGCTCTACAACGAAAATTATTAAACATTGAAGACAGAAATTGAAGAAGGCCTGAGAAGATGGAAAGATGTTCCATGCTCTTGGTTAGACAGAATGAATATAATTAAAATGGCCACTCTGCCAAAAGCACTATATAGATTCAATGCAATCCCAATCAAGATACCAAGGTCATTCTTTACATATATGGAAAAAGCAATTCTCAAATTCACTTGGAACAACAAGAAACATGGAATTACTAAGTAAGAAAGACAAAACAGGTGGTTTTGCAATATAGTATAGTATAGTCTAAAACCATACTGTAGAGCTGTAGTAACAAAAACAGCATGGTACTAGTATCAAAATAGGAAGGAAGACCAATGGAATAGAATAGAAAACTCTAAGACAAACCTTCAAATTTTTAAACATCTGATCTTTGACAAAGGGGGTCAAAATATAACAACCTATTCAACAAATGGTACTGGACAGGCATTTGCAGTTAATTGAAATTAGATCCTTATCTCTCACCTTGCACAAAAAATCAAAATGGATCAAGGAACTAGGAATTAAACCCACTACTATACAACTGCTAGAAGAAAAATTAGAACCAACACTCCAGCATTTGGGAATAGGCAAAGACTTTCTCAAAAAGACTCCTAAAACAAAAGAATTAAAGTAAAAAAAAAATCAATGAGTGGGATACGATTAAACTAAAAAGCTTTGGCACAACAAAGGAATTGGTCAAAATTGTTTAGAGACAACCTACAGAACGGGAGATAATCATGGCCTGTGATTCCTCTGATGGGGGACTAATATCCAAAGTTTACAAAGAACTTTAAAAGCTTAATATCAAAAACACAAACAATCCAATCAATGGGCCAAAGAGCTAAATAAAAAATTCTCAACAAAGGAAATTGAGCAAGCCAATGAATATATGAGAAAGTGTTCTAAATCACTAGTAATCAAAGAAATGCAATCAAAATTACATTAAAATTTCACCTCACTCCAGTCAGACTAGCAAAGATGAAGAATATAAACAATAATAGATGCTGGACGGGTTGCAGAGAGATGGGAACACTAGCACATTATTGGTGGAACTGCAGACTGGTACAGCTGCTCTGGAAAGCAGTGTGGAGAATCTTCAAAAAATTAAGGATGGATCTTCCATATGACCCAGCTATCCCTCTTCTGGGTTATTTTCCCAGAGGAGTTAGAATGAGCACGTTAAAGTGACATAGCAAAATCTATGTTCACAGTAGCTCAAATTATAATAGCTAAATTATGGAACCAACCCAGATGCCCCTCACTTGATGAATGGATCCAAAAACTATGGTGTATATATACGATGGAATTCTACTCAGCAATTAGAAACAACAATATTGTGGCCTTTGAAAGTAAATGGATGGCAAGGGAAAAAATCATGCTGAGCAAGGTTAGCCAAACCCAGAGAGTCAAGGATCAAATGTTTTTCTCCCATTTGTGGAGGCTGGAGCTAAACCCAGGCTTAGGTGAAAGGTAGTCAGACTCATGTATCTGACCCAGCAAAGGCATAGCAACACATAATCTAGGACAACCATAGATATGTGGGGTTGGGGAGAGGGAGAATAGGGAGGATTTAGGGAGACAATCAACAGTGTAACATACTCTTTGCCCCCCTGAGAATCCAAATAATACTTATGCAATCATTTAATTCTGCAAAATTCATAATCTAAGCATTTATATCACTTATAGAGGCATAATATAGAAGAATCAAGAGATGAGTGTGAGTAATATGGGGGTAATTCTCATTTAAAAACATATGCATATCATATTGTTACTTTATATACATTTATGATTGTACAATAATTCAACTCCTTAATAAAAAATTTTTTAAAAAAGGAAAAGAAAAGGGCTGGGGATGTGGTTCAGTGGTTAAACATCTCTGGGTTCAATAACTAGTACCAAAAAAATGCAGACAACAGAGAAGAAATGTTGGCATGAGGATGCCAAGGAAATGAAGTCTAAAGTGGAACCCACAGCCAGAGAAGTTGATGTTAAAATAGGCTAGGGAAGAAGTGCAACTCAGCTCCAGGCTGGAGTCTATCTAATGCTGGGGGTCCTAGAAGGAGCCCAGGGTACAGGTTAATTTAAATTTTCTTACAATAGAAGTGAAAGGGCACTTTCCAAAGTACCAGTAAAGTTCTTACCCTTCTAATACTATTCTAGAAACCTATATCTAGGAAAGAGAAAAAATAACGTGAAAAATGCAACGTGTTACACTGCTAATCATTCTCTCATTTTCCATTTGCATGAAACTTAACTGATGTTTTAGAAACCTGTTTCAAGAGACCAGGCTAGACTCAGGAACATGCGAGCGTGTGGTACTCTTCAGAGCAGTCAGGTAAGCATGAATGATATGAAAATCCCCCAAGAGTGGCTCAGGACTACCTCACATGCTAAGTAGACACTCATTCCTACAGCCAGTGGCAGAGCTGTGCTCCTTTGTGAACTCTGAGAAACTCAGAAAACTCTACTTCCTACTTAAAATATGCTGCATTATCTATTTGTATAGTCGTCTTTGTAATTTAGGTTTCTATCTACAGAAATTTAATGCTTTTGTGTTTTGTTGGGTCCTTTCTATGATTTCATGGTAAACAGATCTGTGCTGGAGAAGATCATCAAGCTGAAAAGTAGGCTGATTAAAAAAAAAAATCACCCTAATTTAGCCATACTGATGAAAAACACAGGTGCATCAACGTGGGACTCTCAAAGCTGTGTTTCACGAGTCCTTTTCCCACATTCTCAAGACTTTTAGGATGGCTAGTAATTTAAAAAAAAAAAAAAAAAAAAAAAAGGCGGTCACTACAACCTAGCACCACTGCCAAACTCTGAAGGCAGCTTTTCTCTACTAAGGAGCCCAAATCCAGCACCAAACCCTTTGTGCTTTAGGCCCAGCAATATGCAATTACAAAGGCTTTGCCCGGCTGCCTCAAGACGGACGGCAAGCTTCCTCACAGCAGACAGGACGCACAGCCTGCACACTGCAATCCCTGAAGACAACACTGTGAGGACTGGCCTCCTCCCTCTCGTGTCCGCGTGCATTTCTGCATTCCTAGCCCAGCACTACATCACGGGCCTCTTTACTACAAGGACTTTACTGAAGCATTTTTCAGGTGCTTCTGCCACTGTCTCCACACTGGTGAAGCGGCCTTAAATATTTTTCTCCTCTGACTCACTTTCCCTCCTTGCCTGCATAAAACAGCTAGAGCTGTGCAGGTTTCTTGGATGTTCAGGCTGTATGTCACTAACCAACCCTCACCTGTTACCATTCCATAATGCGGAAAGAAAACACTGGAGAGCCAGCTTAATGGATTAACAGATTAATATACAACCATGCTTTATGTGAGTCTCTACTTAAAGACACTTTAAAGTACACTGTTGAGTCACGAATGTTGAATCCGTGGCCTACGGTACTCCCTAACTCAGGCCTTGCACAAAGCTTATGTAGCAACGCAGGTATCGTTTTATAAGGGACCCCACAGCCTTCCTGTGTGCAGGAGCACCGGACAGCAGCCAGCACCACACTTGTGGAGCCACCTTGGGGAAATCATCAACAAAGATGAAAAAAGTGGTACTTAATAGCAAAAATGACTCTGCTCTTCAGAATGAGGGTTGAAACAAGAGCACAGAGCACCAACTTGTTCAACAGTTGACAATGTATGCATTAGGTGACTCAATTTTTTTGCCACCAAGCATGCCCATGGATGACTCTGAAAGTGCCATGAGGATTGATTTGGGGTTGTGAATAACTTCAGCAGGTAGGTAAATCCACACACGGAATCTGCAAATGACGAGGACTAATCTCTATGTGCATGTCGGTGCATGTGCGTATGTGCATGTTTACCTTCACTAACGTGCTTGCTTTGCAGTCGGTAGGTTCCTCTTCCTCTGACTTTTGACCTCCCACATCTGCCTCTCCCCAGCTGTTTGTCTCAATTTCCTCACCTCAGTTAATGGGCACTAGCAACTACCTACTTATTCAGGTCTAAACCTTAGGAGACCTTTGCTTCTTTTCTTTTCCCCTCAATTCCTTATATCCAATCTATCATCAAGTCGTACAGTTCTACTTCCAATATTCTCCAATTCCAAACACTTCTCAGCATCTCCACCACTGCCACCACTGACCATGTCACCACTACCTCTTGTCCAAACTCACACAAGAACTACTCTCCCGCTTTTTACATGGAGTACTTAATATTGAAACTGCTGTAGTTACTCTTTCATTATCCTTCTCCCTTGTGTCATCTCCATGAGGGCAGGGATCTTCTCTATTTGGTTTACCATGGCAACCCCAGTCTAGAATGCCAGGCAGGTAGTGGGAAGTATTACAGGCTTGAAATGTCAAGCAATAGTAGGAAGGGAATAATTCATCGAATAATGAAGGCATTCTTTCCAAACCTTCCTCTCCTCTTTAGTTTTCCTTCCCTATCTTAATTTAACTCAATATGTAATTCCTGAACATACATATTTTCCTTTTACTATGATATGTTGCCATAGAAGGTGACATAGTTGTCAGTAAAATTTAAATCAACATATGCTAACACAACTAATTTAACACATTCAATGCATATATTAATTCAAAATATTTCAAAACATTTCATCCCAATGTGCCCCCAAATACTTTCTCAAGTCCCATTTTCTTGAATCAAAGGGTAAACGTAGAAAACCTTCAGGAAATACCATTACTATTCGAGGTCAGCTTTTCGAAACACCTCTGAGCACTATTTTTCAAAGCCAGGGTTGATAACAGTAGCTCACTGTTTGCCTTCTGGTACTTTTAAAGCAGATAAGATCCACTTTTAAAATTTTCAGATCATGACTACTAACAAGAAAAGTTAGGAGCTTGTCACCTCTAATGTCATTGATTATCTAGCAATTCTTCCATTTCCAAAGACAATATTCTATTTAAAATCTTTGCCCTTTTTTACATTAGGCAACTACCTTTTCTTATCATTTAAGATGAATATACAGCCAAATCTAATGTAATATAGTAGATGCTTTAAACCATAGAACCAGAAATGCCATTTTTTAAAAAGTACTAGGAATTGAACCCAGGGGTGCTCTACACTGAGCCACATCTCCAGGCCTTTTGAAACTTTTTCATTTTGAGTTAAGGTCTAAGTTGCTCAGAGCAACTTATATTACTGAGACTGACGTTGACCTGGCAATACTCCTGCCTCAGTCTCCCAAACTACTGAAATTACAGGCTTGCACCACCTCCCAGAAATATCAGAAATTTTTAATGTCATTTCCCCCTCAGCCTGGTAATTCCAACCCAAGGCCACTATGAAGTAACATGAGATGAGGTCACAGGGAAGTACAAACAAATAAAAATACAAAACCCTAATAAAAGTTGTAATTTTGGCAAAGTATAATTACTTGATGCTTTTCTTAAGGGCTTTTTCCAGTTTCTTCACTTGTTGTTTATAAAGTCTTAATTCATATTGCGTGGGCCTGTTGAAAATAAATCATGTTGAATGCATTCAATTTCTGAATAAAATAAAAGTACTTAACAATAGAGAATATCTTGTTACTTGTCACAAGCAAGCTCATTAAAATTATTTAAATATTCTATGACTGCTAATCAGGGATTAGCTTCTGCATAGTCCCTTGTTCTTATTCAAAGTCATTTACTTGTTTTTGTTAAATTACTCATTTTTTATAATGAAATATTTCAATATACAGATAATAGAGATTATAACATGTCCTAGTACATTCAAATTTGAATATTAATGTTTGTTCAAACTCTTTAACTAAAACATACACTTAAAAACTCTACATGTCTGTCATTAACGTCATTCCTCTTCTTCCCATACCACAGATAACCACTATCCTGAATTCATTATTCCTTATCCCAAAGCATTATTCTTAAAATCTTTACCACATATTCACATAACCATAAACTTACATATTATCTAACAGTTTTTCAGACTTTATATGAATGGTTTATGTTGTAAACCATTAAAGCATAGCTTTAGGGTTTGAGGGTATAGCCCAGAGATGGACACTTTGCCTAGGATACACAAGGCCTGGTTTAATCCCCAGCACTATAGTAAACAGATAAAGATAAGCCTGAGAACAAGAGATTTGTTTGGTTGTTGTTTTATACCAGAGCTCAGGAAAGTGCCTAACTTCAATATTTGCTGAATGAAAACAAAGCGTCAACAATGTTCATTCCATATTACTCACTGTCAACAGGTGGTGTCCTCTCTTTGCAGCTATGCTACATATAGTTTTACGTTGTGTTTTAAGAATTATCTACTTTTCTTCTCCACAATAAGAAATCACAAGACATTCTAAAGTAATTCAGGAATGAGAAACCCATGGGTATAAAACTTTGTACATTTCAAAATCACTAAGTTATAAATGTTTTCACCACAAAAAAAATGTATAAGTATTTGAGACAATGGATATGATACCTTAATTACTCTACTTTGCATTTATAAATCACATTACTTTGTACCCCAACTACAATGTGTCAGTTTACAATTTAAATAATTAAAAAAATTTAAAAACTTATGCTAAGTGTAAGAAAACAAAAAATATTGTATTGCTCCATTTAAATAAAGTCTAGGAAATACTAATAAAGACAGAAGAGATTAAAAAGGGGGCAAGACAAAACTTTTAAGGAGATTATTTCAATTATGATTGTTTCATAGGGTATACATGTCAAAACTTTTAAATTGCACATTTTGAATATATGCAATGTTTTGTACATTGATTATACCTCAATAAAGCTAATTTAAAAAGAAAAAAATGTATCGAAGTTCTTGCCCAGTTTTATCTTCTTCAACACAGACTCCTCTTTTCTCATTTCCCTTGTCTATGGGTAGGCCCTCTATCACGCACCATGAGACACAAACAACCACGAGTGTAAGAGTGTGCAGCACTCAGGACTGGTTGTAGAGTAAAGGGGCGAGAATGGTTCAACATTTCAAATTCCACTATGTGTTTACTTGTCAAAGGAGAAAGAAACATTGAGTTTCTCTTACCTGCTTTCCAAATCTTTTTGGAGGTTCAGCTTTTCACTTACAAGTGCATCAATCTTGGATTTTGAATCCTTGAGTTGATTCTGTAATGACTGCAACACATTTCATACAAAAGTAATTAACCTTCTTAAGTGATTGTTTTATTTCATCAAAAAGTATTTATTAGTTATACAGTCCTCATACCATTAGTAGGCTTTTATAAGATGGTGAGGCATCCATATTTCGATAATCTTTTTCTTCTTCTGACTGACTTTCCTCTTCTTTATATTGCCTGTGGAAAGATACACAAGGTGTACTTCCTATAAAAGAATCTATTTTAAAAGAAAAAATAAAAATTAACCAATCTAACAGAGTATAAAAACCTACACATGACTTAAACCAAATTTCCTACCTGTTCACCTAAAGAATATCATTAGAACACACTATTATCTAATATTATACTACGTAACTGTTAACTATCCCTTTATGTAGAACATAAGGGAACTAGAACTTTGTGTTGTTTACCAGTGGATCTCACTACCAGTGGTGGAAAAGCACTAGTTGAATGAACAGATAAATAAACCATATTCAGAACATCCGTGTTCCTCTCTAAAGTAACCTCTACCTAACAAGTGGCCAATGGGGGCTTGAAATGTGCTACTGCACGTGAAAAACTCTAATTTCATTTTAATTAGACTTTAAATTAAAAAACTGAAACAGTATAATATGTTTTGCTGTTAAATGCAACTTTCTTGTTCAGGACAAGGTTTCGATTTAACTGCACGTCACAAGTTGCTATCATGCCCTACTGTGCAGGGTGCATGCACGAACTGTAGCATTATATGTACAGCACTGCCAGTCTAGTCAGTGAAACGATCCACTTATACCTACACACCAGTATAACACGGCAATGTATTTTAAGCATGTGGACATAGTGCCATTGTGCGACAAACTTGATAACACTGTCCTTAAAACAATGGCTGATTAGCAGAGGGGCTTTTGACCCTGTCAGAGGCCCATGCCCTCTCTTTGTTCTTTGGTCTTGCTCTTCCAGCTCTACAAATATGTTTAAGTGTTTATTCCACTTAGACCTCCTCTTTTTTCTCTCCTCCATCATCTCTTTTACCTTCTTCATAATGTAATACTGGTCAATTAATTATACCTTCCTTTTCCAATATTTGAGTGATACTAATATCCTATTTGTGGATCATAAAAATCAACCTCAAAGTTGCTACAACTTCACTATCAAGTTAGAAAGGAGACTGAGTTCATGAACTCTATGAAATAAATTCTGAGATACTCTCTCCTCAGGAGAGACTTGCTATAAAATTTAAATGACTTCTATTCACATGTAGGAATAGAATATTATTCATAACATACCTCCCAATTTCTTCCTATTTCCCACTTCCTCGACTAAGACATTCAATTCAGATGTCTGGGGGTGGGATGTAGCTCAGTGGTAGAGCATTTGTCTAGAATGTGTAAGGCCCTGGGTTTGATACCCAGAGCAGCAAAACAACCAAAATATCTAATTCATTCTCAATCTGTTTAGGTCAAAGTACCAAAAGTGCTTCTGCTAGAAGGCTTGTTAAAAGAAAAAAGTGAGCTGGGGATGTAGTTTAGTGATAATGCACTTGCCTAGCACAGACGAATTTCTTGGTTCAATTCCCAGCACCACATTAAAAAAGATAAGTGATTCCTGCCTGCCAAGTCTTACCTTTCTCAGCCACAGATTTTCACAACATATTCATGACAACAAAATTCACATCACCACTCCAACAGCCTAAATTCTTTCATCAGAGAACCCAGGTCTACAGAACCCCAGAGGCACCCCTCATTCCTAGCCTGTACAAAAGACTTCACTGAGGGTATGCTAAAACTCCTGTGTCTTAGCAAAAATCCCAAACACTCTCTCCATCATCTAGATCAGGGTCAGGAAACTGCTGCCCACAGGTTCTACATGAGGTTCTGTGTTCTTGTAACTGTTTTATTGGAATACAGTCATGCCAATTCATTTATGTATTATGATTGGATTATTTTGTGCTACAGCAGCAGAGTTCAGTTGTGACAGACAATATGACCTAAAATAATAACAGTATGGCTCATTACAGAAAAAGTTTGATAAATTGTAATCTAGATTCAGGGATTAACAAAGACATATACCAAAAATTACAACTGGTATTCAGTTTAGACTACACACCTTTTGAAACACTGAATTAATTGTGAACCTTAAAAACTGGATTCCATTCATAAATCCAACCTTCCAGCTTCACCTGAAAAGTCAGTTGGTATAGGTACGCCAGACTCACATTCTGCGTGACATCAACTGGTCTGCAGCAACTGCCCTCAAGATAGATGGGCACAGCTTTCAAAGTCACAATAGTCTCCAACTAACCTGCTTCTCTCATTTCCATTATTTCCTGAACTTATGAGCTTAGATTTTACAACTCGTCAAATAATTTTCCTTCTCTTTATTCATATATTCTGCGGCTAGTTTGTTAACTTGGTTAGGCCATGGTGCCCAAATGTTTAAACACAAGATGTTGGTGAGAAGCATTTTTTTTAGATGAACACTTGAAGTCCAACTAGTGGACTTTAAGCACATTACTGTTCATAATGTAGGTGGGACTTGCCCAACTTGAAGGCATCAGGAGCAAAGTCTGAGATCCCTTGAAGAATTCTACCTCCAATCTGCATTTGGTCTCAAAAATAAAACATCAGCTTCTTCCAGGGTCTCCAGTCTGCCAGCCTGCCTTGCAAATATCAAGTGTGCCAGTTCCATAATCATGTGAGCCAATTCTTTACCATTTACACATCTTACTGATTGTTTCTCTTATGTAGCCTCACTAACACACATACCTATTACCCCATCATCCAGGTAGCTTTTCTGTAGTAAAGGGAAAAGAATTTTATTTCTTTCCAAGGCAACTGGTATCTTCTTATTCACATCCTACTTGTGCCCAGCATATTAATGGTTGCTCTCTCTAGGTTACTACCTCTACCTAGGAACATACCAACAAATCCCAGAATTCCAACCAGAATGACTACTGTACCATGGTCTTTCACTTTTATGTCAATGCCCTTTTTACTCATAGGATCCAAGCATTCTAAAATAACTTTAGATTTTTTCTTTGTGCTTTTCCAAATTTTACCTATCTTTAACTCCAGCACAACACACATCTGCTTTGTGAAGCCTTCCCTGCTCACTCCATCCAAAACTGATCTGCTCCTATTCTAAACTCCTATGGTCTTAATGTCTCTACAATTTTTAAAAATTATTCAATATGACTTTACATATTAGTGTTTAAGTCTCACGTTATTTTCCTTAGTGTTTATATTTTATCTCTTTTAATAGACTCTAAACTCTAGAAGGACCATGTCAAAAACTATCCAATCTCTGTAGAATCTATAGAACACTATGTCTACCATCTAAATGACAAAATCAGAAGTACCTGAAGTTAACTTGATATGATGCTGCTTTCTGCATAGGATGAAGGAGTCACTTTTAGCCTTTGTTGCTTTCTCCTCTTCTTTCTTTCCCCTTCTCCTCCAACCCTCTCACCCCATTTTTTTTTAAAGTCCCCACAGTACAGAAAGGAATCAGTAATCAACACAGTGCTGTCAATGATCTGAGTTTCTGGAAAGTCATTCTAAGGGAAACAGTAAAGTATATGCTTCATGCAAGCAGAAAATTTATCTGATTTGCTATTCTGGGATCCTAACTACCTAAAACAGGACACAACACAAAGTAGGTGCTCAGTAAATGTCTATTTGTTAAAAGAATTGCTCCATCTATAAACAATGAACAAAATAGCTACTTCTCATTAAAGCATTTTAGATTATATGATATTAAATGTTCTTCATATTTTTTAGGTTAACCAATCACTATTACTCTTTACACTTATTTCTTTATTTGGAAGTGACATGTGTGCTTTATATGACTGATTTTCACAGAAATTTTATTTTTATCTCATAAATCTGAATCCTAATTAGTTTGCACTTTTGTGGACAGCTAATCTAATTCTATGATCTTTGTAGATATACTCAATAACTATTGAGTGGACTAGGTGACATTGGGAGAACAAATTATACTTTGACAAGATAAAAGGAAATGCCATTTCTACTATGACCAATACTTCG
>PVKS010015263.1:0-46375 GCA_004027875.1 Aplodontia rufa | reverse complement strand
TGTTAACTATTCTACAACATTAGCATTACAGAAAAGTAAAAAACCCTGCTAGAGTTTTTATATACTGGAGAACAAGTAAACTCCACCATATATCACCTTAGTACACACCTTGAAAATTTGAAAATGAAGTCAAAATAAAGGCAAAAAATAAAATAAAAACAAAAAATAAAAAAATAAAAAAAAATTGAGGAAAATTATACTTAATAGGCACTCCCTGGAAGTATCAATAATATGATTGTCTCTTGTCCTTTCAGGGAGTGGATCTTCTATTTATGGCTGGATATGACCTGTTTCTACCCTTTTTGAAGGTGTATTCAGGGAATCCGGAGGTCAGAAGATATGTTATCAGAGCTCCATCTGCTGGTCATTGTCGGACATGATCTCTGTGGTCCCTGGGGTCCCAGCTCCTCTGCCCTGTGAAAGAAATGTCTATGGTGGGAGGACAGAGCCTTGAACTCCATTACTCCTCAGTCCCAGATCCTTTATGAGAGGAGGATTCAGGCCCCTGACCCCCCCCTTCTGCTGAGAGTGCCTGTGTTCAGCTGCAAGATCAGGGCACAGTTTTATGAGCCTCTTTTGCACATCTGGGGGATGCGGGTCCGGGAGAGGGATTGTGGTTTTAAAAATGGATGCTCCCCTTCCCTCACTGCTCCCACACCTTCTTCAGGGCTTCAGCCAGGCCTTCTGGTCCTGTTTCCACCTTTGATCTCTGCTGCTTCCAGCCAGAGTATTTAGAGCTTGCTTTGCAATCCCAAAGAGGTCTTGCCCTGATCAGGCAGGCTGGGCGTGTGGTAACTAACAAGCCTAAAATACAGATGCTTGCTCGGCTCCCACGCCCTTGCAGTTCCTGCACCGCCTCTTCTGCGCAAACCGCTGCTCTGTGCTTGTATGAAAGCTCTTTCCAATCACTGATCCTGCCCCCAGACAGAGCTCAGGTCCGGGAGGTGTCCTCGCCAGAACCCTGTTTAAAGCTGTGTGGGTTTTTCTTTCAGAAGTGACTCAGGCAGGCGGGAATGTAGGCTGGAGAGTGCAAATGCCGGCCGGCGGGCCAGCCGCAGCCGCCGTGGCGGCAGCGCAGAACAAAGAATCCCTGGTCGCTCCTAAGTCTCTATTCCCCAGAACCAGTGCTAAGATTAGAACTGGTGATTCATGATGCTAATCCCCCAAACGCACCTCAAAATATTGGTGAGAAGCCGGAGATATCCTGATCAGTCACGGGGGTGCAGGGGAGGTCTTTTGTCTTCAGATCGCCATCTTGAAGAGTCTGATAGTGATGTTTTCACTGGTATAGAAATTTATAATTTATAACAATTGCTGTTTAAATGCTAAATGAAAAAAAATATTCAAGTACCAAAATCCAGAGACAAATATATGAAAATCTTACCATGTTCCATTGAGAAGAGAGTGATACCAACTTAGAATTAAAGAATATTTAAGTTTTGTGTTTGGAGGAGTAAGAACTTGATATATGGAGAAGAAAGGGAAAATTGTCAACTGAAGCTTAGGTAGGGTAGATGCATCAAGAGCAAGTTTGTTTGTTTTTTAACTAATTACATAGATGAAAGGAAGTGATAGAAACTCAGACTTCAGGTTATATTCAAATTGTTTTAATAATTTCCTGCTTAAGGTCAAGAGTAACACACAACTACCTGGTCAGAGGAGAGTCATTAAAGTACAACAATTTGTTCATTTCCTGAAAACTGTGTCATCCAGAACTTTTTATTATCCTACTGATCTCAAGTGGTTGTGAGTAGGTAGCTAGTTATCATTCCATACTTGGCATGCCTCCTATATGCTGATTGTCCTGTCTCAAAGCCATACCATGCTGTGTGTCATGTATATAAACTACTAGGGCTAAATTCTAAAGAATCAATCTCTATTTGAAACTTCCCTCATGTCTCACTCTTGTGTCAAGTTCTTACTCCTCCAAACACAAGACTTATCAAGCAATTTGCTGTTGATGTTCCATTTTCATAAATGATTGTTAGAACAGCATTTTTAAAATCATAGTTACTTTAGTAGATAGCTTCTTTTTATCTTTTAGAAATATGATTGGCACTCTTCCAGAAAGTATTTCTTTACTATTATAGGTATTCACAGTTATGGAATGTGAGTGATCATGAAAAAGAAACTCAAATCCGTGTTAAAAGAAGTCAGTGCTGAAATATGTATAGCATACTGGGCCTCTGTATTGAATTGCAATGATATAACGATTTTAACTTCTGAAGTGTCTTTGAAGTTTCACAGCAAAAGTTTCTCCTTACTCTCCCTATTTGATCTTCAGAGTCTCTAGGGATATAGATCCCCTTTCACTCTTGGAAACAACTGGATATGATGGATATGGAGCTTTGGAAAGTCTGGGAATGTTATTTCTGACCCAGGGCATACATTGAGCAGAACAAGAATATAGAGAAAGCAGATTATTGGAAAACTGTGTAGCAATACAATATCTATAATCAAATAACAATTTTTCTGAGTAAATTTATTTCTTTAATTTTAGTTTTTAAATAAAAATACAAAAAATATTTAAAGGCCAATAATTTTAAAACATTTATAACCACAACAACAAAATCTCCTCCGTGTCCTTTATTTAATACCCATCCTTCTTCCAAAAGGACAGCTCAAAAAAATTAACATGATTTTACTGTTATCAAATAGTAGTTTAATCACCCAAATTGATTAAATGTCACCATCCTTCATAAAAATAATAATTAAGTTAAAATTTTATAACACTTATTATGGAACAATTAATATAGTGAAAATAAAAAAGCTTATTTCTAGAAATGATATCAGAGATATTTAAATAAAAATGAGCATAAATGTGATAGTTTCCACTACTAGAATACATATATAAAATATATAAACATTTATGTATGGGTAAGGTGAATACAGTGAATTGAAATTTTTTTGGACACAAAAGGGAATCTAAATGAATACATGCCAAACATAGAAGAAGTCTATAATATGTGATAGGTAGAAAGGAGCATTGCATATAATTTACCTTTATTACTGTTAAGCTTTTCATAACAGTCACAATATTATGATTACCTGAAATGTTCAAGGTAATAAAATAAATAATGTAGAACTGCAATTGTATAAATTAGAAAAACTGCAAACCATAGCATCAGGATGAGCTGTGGTCTCCAGTGTTTTATAAAATATTACCACCAAATTCATCTAAACATTGAAATGCATTCCTCCACACCTCTCCATAGAAAAGTACTTACATTCTGACCAATTAGAACAGTGATCCTGTGTGTTTGTTCCACCTGGTACCTTTCAAACATAAAAATATTTAGTAATTTCTTACTAAAAATGAAGACTGTTCACAAACCAACTCATCTGAGACATTCATTTACATTAGGAGAACTAGATACCTTGAATGCTCATGCATACCTTCTTTGATGTCCTTATGGGCAATTACCTGTCAAACATCATTTGTCATATTGTGTCATATTCCTTCATATCTATATCCTTTTCATATTATATATTTTTGCTAGATAGAAGTGATATCTTTCCACACACCTATTTTTTGTTCCAATGAGTTAATGAAGGAAAAAGAGGGAAAGTAAGGGAGAATTATTATTATTCTGAAAAGTAATTGCGGTAGAAATTTAATATAAAAAGTCTCTAATCACTAAAAATCTTTCAGTATAAATATTTCATAGTCTATACAAATCCTCAAACCTTGTATTGTGCTAACAGTTTCCTGATTTTAATGTTAAATTTGGAGGCATATCCAGGGATCAGTTTCCAACAATAGGAAATTCTATCAGCATTTAGTTTGTGTCTGACTTTATCCTGGAGAAACTGGCAGGGAATAGAGGAGAAGAAACTTACATATCCTTTTAGAAATTAATAAAACAAATGGTCTATAATCGTTTTTGCATCAATCCTGGATACACCATTTATCTCTTTAGAAAAATAAAATAATATAAACCAACATGGATTGAGCATCTATTTTATATCATGTTAGTTGTACTGTTGGTTTTCTTCTACTTTGTCCTCATGGGAGTTTTGCATTAGATGATCTTATTTTTCACATAGATAATAGCTAAGAAAGTCCATTTGATTCCCAAAGCTATTCTACTATCAATTAGTGAATCCAAGTAATTATGAAATTTCAATACTTCAATTAAACTTTCAAATATATGTATCACACAGGATTTTGTAAATATAAAATGACAATGCATTTCTGACTGCTTTGGGTAGGATGAAACAGCTGGAAATGAATAGACTTCTCAGATTTGCTTAGCATATGCTCTGACGTATTCCCCTGTCATCCCGTCCTTCATCAACATTTCTCTGATTTACTCAAGAATGTGGACAAACTCATGAACAAATTTATCCTGAAAAAAATTGTGCCCAACATACAACAGAGTACAAACTTATATGATAAATGCAGCCCATTCAAGTTACACTAAAATCAATGTCATATGTTCTCCCTATAAATCTTACAAATGTCTGTTTTTCACTGCCTGGCTGCCCTCAGGAGAGCTGCTCAGTAACTACCTGAATACTGAATAACCAGCTCAGACTGCAATGAGAGTTACTGTGCTCTGCCTTACCTCAGTAGAGCTCTGTGTGGATCAAAAAGAGCACCCATCCACCTGGCTTGAGCAAGTCTTCTGCTTGCTCAGGACTTATAGCTTTGTGAATAAGCTAAGTCATAGACAGTTTCCAGGTGCCTACAACTCCCCTGGGCGGGGAGTGGGGATGACTTTCCCCTGATGTCAGGGAAAGAGGCCATTGGGAGTCAGGGATCTGAGTTCAGAATACAATTTCTATGTCTCAATTCAACATCTAGTAACAGGAGAATCCAGGAGTGGGGAAGGAGTGGACACTTTCCCATCTGTCTCAGGAGCCTTCCTCTTAGCAGGATCACAATGTCTCAGAATTGTTGGCTTTTAAAAATGTCCTGAGTCTGGCTCTGCCATGCGGCCTGCAAGGGCTCAGCCGTCGGTGGGCAAGTACCCTGCAAGGTGGCCTGGTGCCGTGCTCGGATGGTAGCTGGGTCTGCGTGTTATGATGTCCTCTCTACTAACCTGACTACTGGAATCCCTAGTAGTAAAGTAAAACACTCAAGGCTCTCCCGCGCAGATGATGGCTACATCGACCTTCAGTTTAAGAAATGCCCTCCTAAGATCCCTTATAAGGCATCGCACTTGCCACTGTGCTGTTTTTGATTGGTGCCTTTCTCATTATCATAGGCTCCCTCCTGCTCTCAGGCTACCTCAGCAAAGGGGTGGGGGGAGTCCAGGCCATTCCAGTTCCAATCATTGGCATTCTAGTGTTCCTGCCAGGATTTTACCATCTGCGCATAGCCTACTATGCATCCAAAGGCTACCGGGGTTACTCCTATGATGACATTCCAGACTTTGATGACTAACACCTCAGCCCTGAAAAGAGTCACAGTGGAACTGAACCCAACTTTAAGATATTGAACAGAAACTATGGCTAAGGGTTGAAGAATTCTGCAGTTTGCAGATGTTTCACAAAACAATGGCCAGAGTTTATGGGTCCAACCCAAAAATGTTTACTGAGCTTAATTAGCTAATTAGGAAGGGTTCTGTTTTTCATCTGGCTCTGGCAAAAGCTCAGGAAGTTTTCCACATGAATTTGTATCGTGGAAGAGTAGCCGAGTGAATTGTCTGGGAAAGCAGGAGATTATTCTTTAGTGGAAATTGTTACCACTCCCTCCCTCTTTAGAGTGAGCATTTCTTTTAAATAGTCTTAATTGTCTATTTGTTATTGTAGCAAATGGAAGAATGTGGTATGTCTAATTTCTTATTACGATGTAATTTATTTTTAAAATAGCAGATCTTATGCCCTACATTTAAGTCTGCCTTCACATTCCGTTGAAAGAGTTCGGTAAAATCTGAAATATCAGTGTGGGTCCATCTGTAATATTTTTACTTGGTTTCTTAGTGACAGAAAGCAGGAATTTTTTTAAGCCACAGAATAAGTTTTCAAAGTACAAGCACTTTCTGAGATATCCAATCCTTGGCCAGCTCTGATCTTGTTTTCCAGTAGGTTGCCTGCATATAGTTTTGGTCATTCTATCTTTTGTAGAGCAACATGTTCTATATATCATGCCATTAAAGACTAGACGCTTGCTATTTAAATATACAACTCTATTCCTTGCACCTGGTAATGTAGTGTCATTCTGCTGACCATCTCAAGACATGGCCTGGATCCCTGGAGGACCAGATCATTAGGTTGATTCAGTTGCCCAGCTGAAAAAGTGACATATTCAAAAGACATTAAAATGTCAAAATCTGAAAAAAAAAAAAGTCCTGTATCGGTATAAAAATAGAAAATTGTGAATCAAAGTTTTTCTTTAAATATCTTTATTTTTAATAGAAATATATAAATAATATGCTAATATAATTCATATATCTGGATATATGAATATGATATGATATGATATATATAAATATGATAGCATTAATTTTATTTCTTAGCTTTCTATTTACATAATTTTGAATATTTAAGTCATATTAGATTTTACAAATTTAATATCATAATCCAAGATTTGTGTGGTAATATTTATCTTAATCCTTCTGTAATTCATCTGAATTAGTTTCCTACAAAAGTATTTAATATTATTAAAAAATAAAAATGGGATTTTGATGAGAATTGAAAGTATCTCAACATTAATATGGAAAATTTGACATCAATTTTGTTAATTGTTAAACTTAGGATATTATCATTTTATATTGATCATTTATATTCTTCATGTATATCTTAAATATGTATTTGATATAAATAAATAAATAATATATATATCATATATATTATATATATATATATATATATATATATATATATATGAGACTCGGTATTCAGGGAGTCCATATTGTAAATTTGTCTAGTTCGTAAAATGTATTTGTAGTCCCAAGTCAATTTTGATGGCCAACAACATTATTTAAAGTATGCAAAAATCTCACATTTTGAATTCCTGACAGACACTACCAGCTGAAGTTGTACAAAGTAAGGCTCTGAGTTCTAGGTTCAGTGTTCTTGACCTAAATGAATGTCCTTTATGCTGCCTACTCAGTGCCACATGTTCTTTTTTTTATATTATTGATCCCAGTTTAAAATGGTCTGTAAGTATTGTACTTATGTTCTATGAATTGTTCCTCAAGTGCCAGAAGTTTCTCACATACATTATGAAGAAAATGACTTTGCTAGATAAGCTTCACCGTGAAATGAGTTACAGTACTTTAGCTTATGAAATCAAGGGTAATGAATCAATATTGTTGCCCCAGAAGAGGGAAGAGGAAGCTAACCGATTTATATATGAGGCCTGTCTAGAAAGTGTTACAGTGACATCCATCCTGTGTGACAAAGATGTGGAAAAGTGTTTTATATAAAATTTACTGGAGGTCTTTGTTTTGGGCTGAGTCCCTGCACTAGGCACCAGCATCACAGAACAAAACAGCATGAGTCACTTGTGCTGTCTGTTATCAAATGAAACACTAACAGGAAATCCCCAAGCAAGCCAGTTTCTCCCCAAAACAGGATATTCACAGCAATTGACAAGAATGCGGCCAGGAGATTTGACACAGCAACATAAAGAAATCCCATTTGCTTGACCCTTACAAGAAAAGCAGTCTGACATTAACCAACTTATTTTTTGTCTTGTTCTACTCAGTCTGTTCTACAAATCCAACTGCTCTGCCCTGCCATGCCCAGCAGAGCTCCCTCTGTTTTGAGATGGGAAAATGTCCCATTTATGGATCACTAATAAAACTCAATTAGAGGGCTAGAGCAGTGGCTCAGTGGTTGGAGGGCCTGCCTGGCTTTAATGAGGATGCAGGTATGAACCCCAGCACCACATACACAACTAAGTGTCAGAGAAACAAAGGCTAGATGAAACAATAAGTTGATTCCCTCTTTCCTCTTTCTCATTCTCTCTTCAAAAAGAAAAAAAAAACAATGAGATCTTTAAACTCAATTTGTTGAAAATTTGCTTTCTTTTTTTATGTATTCATTCAATGTAGTTTCACAATTAGGAGGGAATCATTACCACAGAATCGTGAACACATGCATAATGACAGAGCAAGCTGAGGCTGATGGCAGTCCACGGTCTCCCCCTTTGGGTAACCCCTAATCCCATGTTTCCCCTTACATTACCTCCATGCTGTTTGGGCTTCTCATGGCAGCCAAAGGTTCCCTGCTAGGTTGATAACACTCCTACTCCCACCCTCCAGTTGCCTTGATGACCTTCATATTCCCTGCCCCCCCTCGACTCCTCTCACTTTGTCTGTATCATAGGCAAGATTCCCCTTGCTCATGTAATAATTCACCCATGTTGAGGTTATTATTAGCTCAGCCAACATTCAATCTGTTTCTGGTTTTATTCTAGCTTCCACATATGAGAGAAAACATTCTTCCCTCGAATCTCTGAGTTTGGGATATTTCACTCAGCATAATTTTTTTCCATCTCCATCCATTTGGCTGCAAATGGCATGATACCATTCTCTCTGATAGCAGAGTAGAATTATATATATATATGTATATATACATATATATATATATTAGAGTTTTTGAATCCACTCATCCAGTGAGGGGCATCTGGGTTGGATCCATAGTTTATCTATAGTATGTAGAGCTGCTAAAAACATTGATGAAGTTGTATCTCTGTAATATGCCAATTCTAGCTCTTTTGGGAAAATACCCAGGAGTGGGATAGCTGGGTCATAAGGTGGTTCTAGGCCTAGTTTTTTGAGGAGTCTCCACACTGCTTTCCAGAGTGCTATATAATCTTGCAGTCCCACCAACAGTGTGACAGTGTTCCTATCTTCCCATGACCCCTCCAGCATCTGCATTGTTTGTATTCTTCAGTTTTGCCACTCTGACAGGAGTGAGGTAAAATCTCAGTGAAATTTTGATTTTCATTTCTCTGATTGCTAGTAATGTAAAACATTTTCCCATGTTATGGGCTTTTTGGACCTCCTCCATTGAGAAATTTCTATTTAGCTCTCTAACCCATTTATTGATTGTATTATTTGTGGTTTTGGTGTTCAGTTTCTTGAGTTTTTCGTATATTCTGGTGCTTTCTTAATGGATGAAGAAAAGGGCTAATTTGTGTATTCTTGAGATATCAACTACTAAAAGCCAGTAGCCAGCAGCCTTATTATGATGCTGAAAGACAAAGACAGTTTACATTGTAGTTAACCAGAGTTGAGAAATGTTCAACTCTTCTTGGCTGATGCAGCTGGATACATGTTTCAAGATGTAAGAAGACATGGATGGGGTTAGGGATTTAGCTCAGTGGCAGAGTGCTTGCCTAGCACGCTCGAGGCCCCAAGTTTGGTCCTCAGCCCTGAAAAAAAAAAAGATATAATGAGACATGGAAAATGACAATCTTCCAAATTAGGCAGCTTCTCTGTGTCAGGAGGCTACTAGATTTTACAGAGGAAAATAATTATGTGGAAGAGCAGGTTGTCAATGCTGATGAGATAAGCTTATTGCATCAGGATGCTAGCAGCACAAAATTTTACATTACTCAAATGGTCAGCAAATTCCCTGTACTAAGTCCAAGAGTGTATGATTTGTTTCTAAGAAATATATACTAACTGAGTTTTCCTGAATAGGAAATATCCATAACTCCAGGTTATATTCTGACCACTTGAGAGAAATATGATGACCAGAAACTCATAAGAACCTAACCCTATAACGAATAGTTCCATATTTGCTAATTAGGTGTTCAAGTGAATTAATAGAACGTACTGAGACCAATGAGAATTGACTAACTTGTGTTAATATATAAGTAATTACATGTCCTTAGGTAGAATTGCTTATTCTTTTAAAGTGCATTATTTATGGTGCATTATATGATATTTTGACCTATGTGAATATTTCAGAATGGCTAAATCAAACTACTTACTGTCCCAGCTATATTATCTTTATCATTTTTGGAAGTTTAGAAACTAAAAATCTATTCTCTTACCTAGTTTCAAGTATGTTACCGATAGTTATCATGATGTATAAAATGTTTCTTGAGATTTTTCCTTCTAACTAAAGTGTTGAGTCCTAAAACAGCATGTGCCTCTTGCCCCATGTCTCCAGTATGTTTAAGGACCATTTTCATCTGTTTCTGTGACTTGAACTTCTTCAGATTCAATGTATGAGAACAAGCAATATTTGTCACTTTGTGCCAAGGGTTAATAAAATGACTTTTAAGTTTATGCATGATATCATACATGACAGAATTTATTTATTTTCTAAGGCTGAATACTGTTCTATTGAAATATGTGTCACACTTTCCTTGCTGCCTCCTCCCATGAGAGGGGTTTCTGTTGTGTGTTGGTGATATGCTGTGCAAAATTTTGGTCTTAGGCATAAGTGAAACTTTTCTTTTCCCTTGTGTTTGTGTATGTGTGCATTTCCACATTTTGTATTCTACTACATTGCTATGCCTTTGCACTTGTATCCTAGATCTCTCCTAAAGGAATATTTGTTCATGGATTGTTGTTAAGTTATTGTTTCTGTGTGGAGAGGAAGGCTGGATCCTTCTGCTCTGCCATCTTGCTGACCCATACTTCCCTGTTTGGCTCTTCATTTTCTTAGCATCTAAGGCTCTCTAATGAGTATTTTCCCCAGTCAGGGCCGAATTACAAAGGAGATTCCTCAGAGACCTTGTGTCCTTTACTAAACCGTCTTTGGGGACTTTCTATTATAAGTGCCTTTCAGACAAAGAGCAGTGCCCATATAAAGATTGAACAGGTTAAAAAAAGCAGAGACAGGATTCTATCCTAGTGCTCAGTGTGGTGAGTCTTCTTTGTCTCCAGGCTCACAAGTGCATCCTCAAGGCACAGTGGTGGATAGAGAAATTAATTTATTTCTATACTATGTTGGGGTCTGACCTTCACTCCATTTCATCAGCTGCCGTAGAGTGATCTTGTTACTATTTGCATACGTTCCTTCAGGAAGGGCTGCTAGGTCATGCTTTGTTAAGCTTGCTAATTGTCATACAAAAGAAAATCAGGGTGGATGGGAATGCACTAACCACAGAATTCTCCTAAATTTTGTCCATACTTGAAATCTGCATAACCTTTGGTAATCCCCTTAGAAGGATTATAAAAAGAGATGTAAAGCTTGAACTAGGAGAGACAACTCCATCTGGATCTCCTGCCTCTGTTCTTTCTCATCCCCAGACGGTCCCTCAGATTTCAACCCTGCCGGACCGGGACAATACTATCTTTCCTTCTTTTAGTATTAAAAGAAACTACACTTACTTTTTCCCCTTTAGCAATCAGCTGGGCACTTTTCACCTAAAGAATTTTCTTACATACTGACAATCTGTTGCATATGAATGTGCCAAAAAATGTGAAACACTGTTTTATAGTTTTCTGAGAATTTTGCTTGTTTCTATACCTCACAGGAGATATTATTTAGAAACAGAAAATTTTGCTTAAAAATAAACCCACCCAACATTGGCACTTCCACTGATAAATCCCCAAATCCTGTTTCCCCAATTGAATTCTGTTTCCCTGATTGAATTTTATTTTCCACTTCTTATGTTAACCATTGATGTCACAACATCTTTTATTTAAAGTATTAACTCTTCCATTCTAAAGCAAGAATATTTTAGAGGATGGACTCTACACTTATGGGCATTGCACAAATTTCCTCCTGCAAATAATCCCTCTGGCTCCTTTTCGAGTGTGTACTATTTCCTTCTACTAGTTTCCGGGGTTTTCACAATATTGTACTTCTTCTTTCATTACATGTGTGCCTTGGACTCACTTTTCTTGGTATTGCTTCTGTCTCATATGATTGTCAAGATAACACCCTGACAGCCTTCCTGGAAACAGTCATGATTCGTGTTGCTCCTTGGGAATACTAAAAAGACACAACATGATCAAAGGAGACTCTTCCCATGAAAAAGTTGTCATAATGAATAATGAATGCTTTGAAAGTATCCCTTACCAATGCCTTAATGTACAAGAAATGTTATTAGAAGTGGTGATTTTGAAAATGATCAATTTTGTTTACTTCTAATAATTAAGTACACAGAATATTTTCTCTTTGTAACTAGTCTTTTCTTTAGGATATTTGCCATGCTTCTTAAACTCTTAAAAGTGTATTTTTCCTCTTATGTAAAATAAAGATGATATATTTCCTTATTCATACAGGCATTATTTTAAATACTTGATGTATCAATATTTTGCTTGGAAGAGGGGGCTTTGTAAACATATCCTGATTAAGATATAATTTATCTTTTCCTTATTTGTATTGTGTCCTAACTTTAATTTACTACACAAAACAGCACAAAGTCACAGGCAGTTAGGGATCATATTCTCTGACCCAACAGTAAACTAATAGGCACACGGACACACCAAAGATCAAAGGGGGGCTCCTAGAATTGAGTTAAATTTGTGTGATCACTACCTCCACACCCAGGGAAACAGGCATAAAGTCAAAGAGTGGTGGACATCATCTAAAGATCCCAATTCCCGATGAAATCCAAACCATGATGACTCAGTAAGAATCTCTCCATTTTCACATGGATTATCGGAAAGAGTTATTATGTCAATTTTGATTTTTGGAGATATATTTTTCATATGGAATTTTCAGATTTTTTCCTATTATACAATATGGCTCCTTCTCCCATGGGATCATATTTCTTCTAATGTTTTAAAATATAGAAAATTTGCTTGGTTTTCACTATTGCTCTATTTGTTTTCTAACTTATTTTTAGACTTAATCTGTATTTTTTCCTTTTGGTCTATTATCACTTACATATTTTTAGTAGTTAACCAAAACAAATTGTATGCTACTTGTGTCTTCTGCATGCATTTCAATTGTCCTCAATTTTTTTATTTTATTAATAAAGTCATGATTTCTATTTCATAGATTAATCATGAAGGATTTCGTGACAAATCACTTCTAAATTAATTAGTATATTGATCTGAGCATTATTTATAATAAGTACAGAACATTGTTCACTGTTACTTGTATCATCATTATGTGGATAAAAGTTTTTTAAAATCTTTTCCCTTGACAGTACTGTCATAATGCATCAGTTTTCATTTTCATATCATGTTCATATAAAATTTTCTGAAATTATGACAGCACTAAAGTAACAGTGTTAATAAATTATAATATTCATTATATATTTGTAATATTCAATATAATTATAAAGTGCATGTATATATACATACACATAATTTACTAACATAGAACCCTTCAGTGATGTGGAGGAAAGAGTTAAGAATGAGGGTGGAGGGTTGGAGCTGTGGCTGAGATGGAGTGGTGGTTCAGCAGTTATGGCACTTGCCTGGCATGAGTGAGTACATGAGTTCAAACTCCTGCACCACATACACAGTGATGTCTCAGAGCAATGAAAATCACATGGAAAACTAAGTAAAATGGAAGCCAGAATCTGCAAATGAAATTGACCAAATTATGCTATATACATATATGATATGCCATAGCAAACCTCACCTTTACATACACCTATAAAGCATCAATTAAAAATAAATAAATAAACAAATAGAGGAAGACCAGCCGAGGAATAAGAAAAGGGGGCAGAAAAGGAGAGTAGGAGGAAGTCCTGGGAACTGAAAGGAAGCAAATTGTAATCTGTGTATGCATGGTTATGTCAAAAGGAACCCCACTATTTTATATGACTATAATGCACTAAAAAGTATTTTGAAAAATAATAAATATTCTTGGTGGAACAGCATTTACTCATAAGTAAATATCCAAAAGAAACAAGTGTGTTCAACAAAACCATAGTGGTTTTTATTCATCTTAAAGAAAAGCAAGTCAAACATCCAACAGTGAAGTGTACAAATTAATTATTATTTACTAAAGTAATCTATTTAATATATACCTATATGAATAATGTGGTCATTGAATACTATCTATGAAACTATAAGACAAAATATAATGAACATACAACAAAGAAAAAGAGCAAACAAAAGTCAACTAACATTACACACAGCATGAATCTATCTAATAAATATTGTTGAGCAAAAAGTAAACAAAATAGTGTCCTTCGTATTTTCACACTTTTGATTTTATGTGAAATCAAATCTTATCTTTAAAGATAAGAAACAAGGCAGAACAGTATTGTATCTGCATCAATCAGAAGATAGGAATAAGAAGGGATGAAGCGAATATTAAGTCAAGGAATGAGTTGCCTTTAGAATTAAGAGAATCAGAGTAGCACAAGAGGTAACAGAAATGTCAACTGCTTTGCATCTGCCAGAGTGTAATGAATCTTCTTAAAATGAATGCACATAGTAGTAAATACATTGAAATCAGCCAAATAAAAATCACAAAAGTGTAGTACATTATACTTTTCCAATATCCATAAATATTTGAAATTTCTTATGTGGAATTCATATCTCTTCTCTTTTATTTCCATCTTGTCAGAAGTCATATGGGAAAAAAAGACTAGATCTATTAATTGTATGTACCACTGACATTCTGAATCTGATTTTGAACTGTGCCTTAGGCATCTTGCTAGCCATAGTTAATTCTGGTTAATAAGCTTTCACTGGCTGGATCTAAACTTATAGGACACTCAAGGAAGATGCAATGAACAGTAATAGCAATCTTGGCAGCTGCATCTATGGGAAGATGTGTTTCTGAGAGTTCAATTCTGTGAGATTTGACTGTATACAAAATCATTATAGGAAAATTATGACCTCAGAGCAAGAATACTTCAGATCTTGCTTCTATACTTACTAGTCAATTGAGTATATAAGTGTGGAGCTATTTATCCTTTATTGATAATTCATTGTAAAATTATTGTGAGATTTAAGAGATTCTGCATACAAAATACACAATAAAGGGCTTGGAAACTAGCAAATGATTAATAAATGTTGATTTTTCTCACATTTTTTGGCTTAAGGTGTGAAATACTTGGCTAAAATAAAATTCTCTAGTGAGTAATTTTTCCATGCCTCACTTATACAACTGTAGCTCAATTATAGTTGTCTATAATAATAACAATCTGGGAAGTTTAACAAAGTGAGAGACAGAACTCTTCTCCCTCTGTAGTGTCTTCTCCAGAGTCTCCAACGTCAAACAGCATGTAGATTTCTGTGTGTGCATCAGGCAATCATTATTTAACACATTGCTTGTGAGATTTATACAAGAGAACACTTAAGAAAAGCAAAATATTTGATACAAATCAGAAAAGGCAATCACCTAGAAATTAATGACAAATTATCAACCACAGACTTCTTCAAAGTCTAAAGGAATATAACAACCAGAAAACTGAATTGTGTAACTACAAATGTATAATTGAAGAATGAATCAGATAGTGAAAATTTCAGAGAAACAGATAGTAGAGAAGTTAAACTTATAAACTCTCAATAAATGAATCTTTAATGATGAACTTGAGAATAAAGAATATTTATCCAAGAAGAAAGGATTGTAGTGAACAAAAGGAAATTTGTAAATATGGTGCTATGTCTCAAATGGTCAAAAGGTCAGCCAAAGTCTGTTACCATATGTCATGTTAATTAGAACCTCTTTTCTTATTATATTTCAAATGATTTTCCATGAGATTTTGTTTTGCTTTGTTTTATTTCATTTGGTTTTGAAGAAACATCATTTTGATAAAGAGTTTCATTGGTAGTACACCAGTCACAATATAATGAACTATTACAACTTTTAGGTACCTTAGGTAAAGGGGCTAAAAATTGAAACAACATTCTGAATATCATAAAGGATAAAAGTAAATATACTGAAAATCTTTCTTATTTTGATAACCTTTGAAATCACAAAATACTCTGTGCATTTTCCAAAATTTTAGTTCTCAATAAGACACCAAAAGGGATAAAATATCCAGTCATATAATTCACATGGCCAAATGCCATTGGGCCTAAGCTCAGTTTGAATGTTTTTCATCATAGAAAAGATAAAGAACCTCAAATGTAGTGCAAATTTGAGATTTTTAGAGAGAGACATTACATTATTTATTATCACTTAAAATTAGGACATATTACTTGGCAGATGAAAGATAAATTAAAAAATTTACTTGGTTTCCACTTCATATAACAGAAAGAATGGATGGTAACTAAGATCCTCTCAAACAAGTAGGAGGGACAATAATGTAGATAAATGGAAAAATAATCATAGCACCCTATTAAGAATTACACATTATTATCAAAATCCCTCACAAAGAGTTTAGTGATATTTTCTCATAGCCTGTTGCTTTTTTATAAATGCAATTATCAAAAATGTTCAATTTCATATTTTCCATAATGACAACATTCAGACATTTGTGATAAGAGAAACCTACATATTCTTTAAACCTATATATTCTTTAAGATAGTCACAGTTATTAGATTCAAATGATTATTTTTGAAAAAATGATGAAATTCTCCTTTTAGAGTAATCCCACTTGTTTGGAAAACTTGACTGGAATGCATGGCAACCTATAGTTACATCTGCTTAAACATTAGTTGTCTTTGAATAAGTTACTTCCCACAGAAAAACCTTAGCTACATGATCTTGAAAAGGATCATAATGAAGAAACCATACTTTCCAAGATAGAAAATATAATGCTTTATGCAGATGTTACCCTCTCACAAAGTGATTTACTTCAGTTGCTTTTGAAACCTGAACAATTTAAGGAACCTGTCACGTATCCTCTTGGTCCTTACTCCATAAATAATGGGGTTCACCATAGGCGGGACAAGAAGATATATGTTGGCCACAAATATGTGGACATGGGGAGCCACATGGTGCCCAAACCTGTGAGCTAGAAAGGAAAAGAAGGCTGGAGTATAGGACACTAAGATGACACAGACATGGGAGATGCAGGTGCCAAAGGTCTTGATTCTGGCATCCCTGGAGGGGAGACGGAAGACAGTGTGGAGTATGAACACATAGGAACAAATGATCAGTATGAAGTCCACACCCCCAGTAAGGAAGGCGACAATGAGGCTGTAGGCTCTGCGGATTCTTGTCTCAGCACAGGAGATCTTGATGAGGGCCATGAATTCACAGTAGGTGTGGGAAATTATGTTGGTTCTGCAGTAGGGAAGCCAACGGAGCAGGAAAGGGTGAGGACTGAGAAGGGCTGTGCCCCGGAAAACAACAGCTAGACCTACTCCCCCAATGACACGGTGTGTCAGAATAGCTGAGTGTCTTAGTGGATTACAAATGGCTACATAACGGTCAAACGCCATGGCCAGGAAAAAACCAGACTCCATGGTGGAGCAAGAGTGAATCAGGAATACTTGAGAGAGGCAGGCTTCAAAGCGAATCTCTCCATCATGGAACCAAAAGAGGCTGAGAAGTTTAGGAATAGCTGTGGTGCACACTATGAGGTCAGCAACAGTCAGCATGCACAGGAAGAGGTACATTGGTTCATGGAGACTGGAATCTGTCTTGATTATCCAAAAAAGTGAAGAGTTTCCCAGTACAGCCAAAATGTAGAGCAAGCAAAAGGGGATAGAGATCCATATATGAGCAGCCTCCAACCCAGGAATGCCAATGAGAATGAATGTTGATGGATGGGCATCTGTCCTATTGTGTGCTGACATCACAGGAGTTGCATGTTTTAACTTCCTTTCCCTGGATGATTCCTCTAAACAAACAAAATAAATATTTTATGAATTTTATAATCCTCACAAATAAAGCCAAATTGCAATGAACTATGGGCCACACAGTGACTTCCATATTTGTGATTATTTAGAAACAATTTCATCATCTCCAGAGTAAGGTATTATTACAGAATCACTCTGTCTGAAAAAGGACATCACCTAAACAACAAAGTAGACAGTATTTACACTGAGGACATTCAAGAAACATTTATTTATTATTGAGATAAACTGACCCTGTGAAATTTCCTCTTTCACAGAGTGACTTTAATAATTTTTTCCAATTTAATGACATTGATGTTTTCACTGATATATGAAATTTTAATTTGTTATACAACTGATGTATAGATGCTAAATGAAATAAAATATTTAAGTATCAATATTTAGAGTTAAATATATGAAAAACCTATGATTTCCATTAAGAAGAAAATGATACCAATTGAGAATTGAAGAATGTTTAGCAAGCCTATATTTGAAGGGTGATACTTTAATTCGCAACAACCAGCACAAATGAGATGTGTCAATTATGGAATGATCACAAGGAAGTTTACTCACAGCTGCCTGAGGCTCATTAGGATAGCAGGAGCAGGCACACGGTTTGTCAGAAAGGAACATTGTGCTTTCATGAATTTTCTCTTGTCACACAATTGCATGGTACTCTTGGACTTAGTAGGAAATTATTAAAACAACTTGATTTTTACTGAAAGTCTGAGTTTCCCTCACTTCCTTTCGTTTATGCAATTAATCAAAAAACCTGCTCCTGGGTAAGTTTGCTCTCCATGCATCTATTCCATCTAAACTTCATTTCACAATTTTCCCTGTACCCTGCATATTTCTGCATTTCAAGAACACACCTCCAGCCCTATACTGCAATTTGCTTATTACGATTGTTCCATTTCTTATGAGTTTTATAAGTACAACATTTTAAAAATTATACAGATCCCTCAGTCAATAATCTCCTTTTATTTTTTTACAAATATGATTGTTTCTGTTGCTGAAACTCAGTTTGGGAGTTCAAGTGACCTTGAAACATTAATACTAAAGTTGGTGTCCAAAACGTTAGTGTTGGAATATGTATAGCAGACTGGACTTCAACACTAAATCGTAATAATGTAATACTTTTCACCTCGGAACTTTCTTTGAAGTTTCACAGCCAATGTTTCTGCTTACTCTATTTGAAATTCAGTCTGTAGGGATAGAAGTATTCTTTTGCCTATGGAATTTGTTGGAAATGGTGTCAAGGGAGCATTGGAAATTCTGAGAATATTATTTCTGACCAGGGCATATATTAGACAGAAAAAGAATATAGGGAAATCAGATTATTTGAAAACTGTGTAATAATATAATGTTTGTATTCAAATAAAAATTTAATCATTTGAAAGATTTAAAGTAACTGTCCTTAATAGAAGTCACTGCAAAAAAATTTCGTACTACGGTACACACAGTATACTGAAAATAAAGAGAGCTGTTTCTATCAACTAGTATCAAATACTAATATCAAAAATAAGAATATCAAACATAAAGGTTTGCTTTTGCACTATTTCAGAATATACAAATAAAAAGCAAACATATCTATATGCATATAATGTAAATATATTCATACTGAGAATTTTTACAAACACAGAAAGCAATCTAAACAAATGTTCACACAATTTGGAAGGCATATGAAATGACTGATAGAAAAGAGCCTGGAGAGGATGATTTACCTTTTTTGTATGGTTTTCTTTGTTATTAACAGTGGTGATGTTTGCACTTTATTCATTATTTACCTTGGCTTTTAAGGTATATAAATAATGCAGAGCTGAAATTGTATTAATCTGAAAAAATATGAACCATATGTGATGATAAGATGTTACCTCCTATGTCTTCTAAAATACTACCAAATTTTTCTAACCCTTGAAATATATTCCTTCACATCTCAGCATCGGGACATGGTGACTTTCTCTACCAAGGACAACTGTGACCCTGGGTCTTTCTTTTACCTGTTTTTTTTTTTTTTCACACATAAAACTATTTAATAACTTTGACTAAAAGTGAAGTCTCTATTCACATATTAGCTTTTCTTAGATTGCTTTCCTAGACATCTTGAACAATCATTGACAACCTCCTTAGTGTCCCTATGGTATGTGCACTTTCCTGTCAATCATCTTTTGTTATATTGTATTTTATATTTTACCATGCCTTTCTCCTTTATTATATGGAACATTCTTAGTGGAAATTAATGATATATTCCCATATATTTGCTATTTATTTCAATGAATTAATAAAGAAATAACAGGGGAAAGATGAGGTAGTATTTTTATTTTTCTAGAATGTGTTTCAGTTATGTCAGAATAATCTTAACCACTATGAATCACACGAGACAGCAATCAATAAAACTATTATATAATCTGTACAAATCTTCAAACCCTGCATTGCATTAACAATTTTCTGATTCTAATATTAAAATTTGAAACAGCTCCATGTATCAATTTCCAACAATAGGGAATTGAATATTTTTTGTTTGGCTCTATCCTGGAGCAGTTGTTAGGGAATGGATGAGAAGAAACTATATGCTTTGGGAAATTAATACAGCAAATATTTATAGCATTTTTATAGCAATCCTTAATCCATTAACCATATTTGTTAAAAAAAAAGAAAAAAATAATATAAGCCAAAATGGATTGAGAATCTATCAGACACCATGTTAATTGTACTGTTGTCTTTATCCCGTTTTGTCCTCCAGGGAGTTTTGACATACATGATCCAACTTATGCAATAGATAAGAAAAGTAGCTATGAATATCCAATAGGTTTCCCAGAACTATTCTACTATGGATTAGTATATCTGGTATTTGAAGCCAAGTAATTTTGAAGGTTTAATGTATTCAACAAACCTTAAACTATATGTACTCCACAGGGTTTGGTAAATGAAAAATGACATAATACTCTGAACTGCTCTTAGCAGCATAAAACATCCTCAGAAAGCATAGATTTCTATGGTTTGCTCAGAATATTCGCATTTCCTTTCTATTCTTTCCTTTATCGGTCTTTCTCTGATGTACTCAAGTATGCAGGAAAACCCACCTACAAATTTATTCTTTTTCTTTTTTTGTACCAGGAATTGAATCCAGGGGAGCTTAACCACTGAGCCACATTCCCAGCCCTTTTTATTTTTTATTGCCAGACAGGGTCTCACTAAGTTTTTTGGGGGCCTCTCTAAATTGTTTAAGCTGGCTTAGAACTTGCAATCCTCCTACCTTAGTCTCCTGAGCCACTGGAATTACAAGTGTGCACCACTGCACCCAGCTACAAATTTATTCTTAAAGACAGTTGCAGCCATGTCCCAACCCATAACCATAGAGATGCCATTGCTTGTAAGATAGATAATGTCTTTCAGGGTTCCCCAAACCCAAATGGCATCTATTGTGCCAAGAAATCTTACACAAACCTGTTTTTCAGAGATAGGCTACTAACAGTAGATCCCTGGAAACTCTCTCACCAAGCTCAGGATGCAATGAGAGTTATTGTTACCTGACTAGGGCCTTGTGTAGATCTAAAAGAGCACCCACCTGACTTGATCAAGTCTTCCGTTCTATTAGAACTTAAGCTTTCTAAATGAGCTCAGTCATAGACAGTTTCCAGGTGCCTGCAGCTCCCCTGGGCAGGGAGTTGGGATGGCTTCCCCAAGGTTTCAGGGAAGAAGCCATTGGGAGTTGGAAATCTGAGTTCAGAATGCAACTTCTGTATGTTTCAAGCTAATATCTACTAACTGGAGAATCAAGGAAGGGGGAGGGGAAAAGGGAGGGCGGGATTCTTCCTTGTCTTTCTCTGGAGTCTTGCTCTCAGAAGGGCTATGGTCCCAGACCTGTAATTTCTTTTCTTTTTTTATTAAAGCTAAGGACAGTGAGAGAGAGGAGAGAGAGAGAGAAAGAGAGAGAATCACTTTTATTTAGTTTTTTTACATGGCTTTTGTTGCTCTGATACTTTGTTATGTACGTGGTGCTGGGGTTTGAACTCACGTCTTTCAGCATGCCAAGGAGGCAGTGTAACTGCTGAGCTACTACTCCAGCCCCTGACATGTTGTTTCTTAAAAACACCATGTATAGGTATAGAAAAGGAAAATGCTGACTTAATTTTTTGTTTTATATGTCTTTAAGTAAAGAAAAATATAACGGAACACATATCATTTGGATATCAGAGTTAATTTTATAACTTTTGTGTTCATGTAACTTTGAATATTTAAATCATATTATATTTTATAAATTTTATTCAGGAATTAAATTTATCAGAATTAATGCCGAAATTATTTAATTTTATGAAATAAGCAAAATGTGATTTTGATGAGAATTGCATTGTAACTAAACATTACTTTGGAAAATTTTACACTTGACTCATGCCATTACAAGCTATCTATGTTTATCTTGCTTTTACGTGTCTTTCCACTCTTTTAGAACTTGAATGATTTTAAAATATTTTTATTAGTGCATTGTATTGTGGTCCATTTTGAAATAATCATACATGCATGGAATATGATTTGTTCCATTTCAGTCCCCAGTAATTCCTCCCCCCCACTCCATGTTTCCTCTATTTCTCTTCCTTACTTTACTGGTGTTCTTTTTATTAATTTATAGGTTTTTGTTGTTGTTGTTATTGTTTGTTTGTTTGCATATCGAGCCCAGAGCTTCATGCATGCAAATCAAGCACTCTACCACTGAGCCACACCCCAGTCCTTGGATTTTTTTTTTTAGTTGTATCTTTGTAGATACACATACAGGTGAAATTCACGGTGCATATTCATAAATGTACACAACATGATTTGTCTAGTTCCATTCTGCAATTATTCTCTTTTTCTGTTCTTTTTTTCCCCTCTCCTCTTTCTTGACTCCACTGATCTCGCTTCTATTTTCTGGGATCCAATCACCATTTTTCCACTTATTTTGGTTTAGCATCACATATAAGTGAAAATATTCAACTCTTAACTTTCTAAGTTTGACTTATTTCACTTAGCAAGATATTCTCCATTTCCTTCTATTTATCAGCAAATGCCATGATTTCACTCTTCTTTATTGCTGAGTAAAACCCCAATGTATATGCGTATGACATTTTCTTTATCCATTTATCTGTTCATGGGCATGTGGGCTGCTACCATAACTTGATTATTTTGAATTTTGCACTGCTATTAATATTTGTGTGCCTGTAATATTACATTGTGCCAAGGAGTGGCATAGCTGCATTATATAGTGGTGTCATTCCTAGATTTTTGGAGGAATATCCATACTATTTTGCAAAGTTTGCATCCCATCAACAATGTATAAGTGTACATTTGCCCCACATCTTTACCAGCGTGTATTATTACTTGTATTCTCAATGAAGGCCATGCTAACTGGAGTTATATATTTAACATTTTTTTCTATATTTGTTGACCACTTGTATTACTTCTTTTGCAGAAATGTCTATTCAGTTCTTTTGCCCATTCATTTATTGGTAATTTTTTTCCGCTAAGATTTTGAGTTCTTTATATTTTCCAGATAATAATTCTTTGTCAGAGGAGGAGCTGGCAAAGATTTTTCTCCCATGGGCTAGATTGTGTTTCAGTGATAGAGCACTTGCCTAGCATGTGTGAGGCCCTGGATTTGATCCCTAGCATCTCTCTCTCTCTCTCTCTCTCTCTCTCTCTCACACACACACACACACACACAGATTGTCTCTCTATTTTGTAGTGTCTCTCTTCATGCTTTATTTATTTGTTGTGCAGAAGTTTTTAATTTGATGCCATCCTAATTATTGAGTATTGGTTTTATTTCTTGTGTTTTAGTATTTTTTAATGGAAGTTGGTGTCTGTGCCAATATGTTGGAGTGCTGACTCTGTGTCTTTTTTCACAATCATTGGCAGTAAGTACTCAAAGAGAGGCTGAGACAGGAGGATCACAAGTTCAAAGCTGGCCACAGCAACTTAGTGACAACCTAAACAACTACATGACACCCTTTCTCAAAATAAAATGAAAAAGACTGGGGATTTGGCTCAGAAGTTAAATGCTGCTGGGTTCAACTTCCTGCCCCCACAAAAAGGAAGGAAAGGAAGAAAGAAAATACAGGAAGTAAAAAATTGTTTCAATAAAGAAACAGAGATTCTGAAAAAGAAAAAAAAACAGACAGAAATCCTAGAAATAACTCAATAAATGAAATTAAACCTCTGTTGAAAGCATCACCACATCGATGACAGATTCTCAGTCCTTGAATGATGTTTTTGAAACACTGTTGTATCATTCATCATTCTCATCAGTATATCAAATTTCTGTGTGTGTGTGTGCGTGTGTGTATGTGTGCATGTGTGCATGTGCACGTACATGCCAGGGCATCAGTGACAGAGAGATGTATTTCTCCACTGGATGTGATTTCTAGCAGCAGCATTCCACATATGTGTGCAACGATTTTCATATCTAAGATATAATATGGTATGTCTATAGGATACATAAGTAATTATGGGAAAGATGAGTTGATGAGGCATAATTCTGAATATATACCATCCAAAATACTTACAGTAAATAAATTGATTTAAGCAACTCTATTGGATTTTGTTAGTTCTTACGTCCGGAAACACCTATATTTTTTATATTGTCATCTTCTATGTGCAGATATTGGTGTCTTTCTGTGATTTTATATGTTAATATGCTCAAATAAGTTGACTTTGTCTTTGAAGAAGACTGAGACTACTATATAAGCATAAACATCATGTTTTTTAAATTTTTTTCCGGGTTTTGTATGAGATTATAAAACAGTATTGTTCAAAGCCTCGGAGGGAGACCTACTATAAAGTTCATGTCACTTCTTTCTGAAGCATGCTTAGTCTTTGCTTGTATCTGACTCTGGACTCAAGTATTAACATTAGCTTTTCTAAGAGGAAGAACAGAGACACAAAGTAAGCTTACTGGAGAAGTTTTGAGATAAGCATTTCTGAAGTCCTTTTGGGGACAGTCAGCTACTGCTCAACAACATGATAAGATATTGCACACCAACATTACCACATTCCACCCAGGCACCTGTCTTCTTATAGGCATTCCAGAACTCCAGACTTCCCATGCATAGATTTCCCTAATTTTTTGCTCTGTTTACTTAACGGTCTGCTGGGTAGTGCTACAATTCTACTGATCATCTGTTCTGACTGTATTTTGCAGGATCCTATGTTTTACTTTCTAGCCACCTTATCAGCTGTAGATCTAGCTCTTTTCACATCCTCAGTGCCTCAAATGTTAGGTATCTTCTGGTTTGATGCACATGAAATTGGTTTGGGAGTATGTGTGGCCCAGATGTTGCTGATACTCACCTTCACAGGAATGGAGCCTGCAATCCTGCTGGCTATGGCCTTTGACTGCTATGTGGCCATCTGTGCCCCATTTCACTATACAACCATCCTGACATGCCGGGTGCTGGCAAGCATTGCTGTGGGTAATAATGTGACCAGTCCTGCTCTTGCTGCCCATTTTGTACCTAATCTATAGTCTGCCCTTTTGTGAGGCTCAAATTGTTTCCCATTCCCACTGTGAACACACGGGCATTGCCAAATTGGCCTGTGCTAGCATTCAAGTCAAAGCCATCTGTGACCTTTTAGTGACTTCTTCATTCCTGGTCTTGGATTTGGACCTGATTGGGATCTCCTATGCCTCCGTTCTCCATGCTGTTTTCTACCTCCCCTCACAAGATGCCCAGCACAAAGCACTGAGCACTTGAGGCTCATATGTGACGGTCATGTGTGTTTTCTTCACCCCATCCCTCTTCTCTTTTTTAACCCACAGATTTGGCAAAAATAATTCCCCATTATGTCCAAACCCATGCTGCCAATTTGTATGTGGTTATTCCTACTGCCCTCAATCTCATTTTCTATGGTGTGCAAACCAAGAAGATTCATGAGTATGTGGTCCATGTTTTCACTTCAAAGTAGGGCTTCTTGTGATTTTATACCTTGGGGGGTGTGATTACAACCCAAGAAGTGAGTCTTGGCACTTCACTAAAATAAATCTTCCAAATACTAAAGAAACAATCTTTGGTGAAGGCTTAGGGGTAGTTTATTTGTTTGTTTCTTTTTTTAAAGGGAGTGAGAGAAAGAGAAAATCAACTTTATTTATTTATTCATCTGGCCTTTGTTTTGCAACACTTAGTTATGTATGTGGTGCTGGGTCCTCACATACACCAGATAAGTGCTGTAACCACTAAGCAACCGCTCCAGTTTTAGTGGTGTTTGGAAAGGAGGGTTCCATTACAGAGGGGAAAAACATCCCACCAAATCCCTTTCTGCAAAATCTCATGTCTCTCTATTTTAAAATAAGGTAACATCTCAGCTTGGCACACTTAGTTGATTACAACTTTCTTGAATTTCTATGAAGAAAGAAATAAATTCAAATGAAAAATAAGTAAGCTCTTGATAGATTTCTCAATTATAAAATTAAATGCATTTTATTTTCTGAGGACATAATGGGGATATTGGGCCTGTTTTTGGAAACATATAGTTCTTCTCTTCCATTTTAATGACTTTTTCTTTACTTTTCATAAAATCTGTAGGCACCATGTGCACTTACTGTACCACTGCCTCTTTTTTTGGAGAAGCATGAACTGAATGTACCAGAAAACAGTACTTATTTTAAAGAATAAAAATGTAGTTTATAATAAAACCTTGAATGTATAGAATTCCAATGAGCAGGATTTCACATTATGCTTAGTCATTTCTGTAAGTTTGTATGTGTTTAGTATATTTAACTATCTGTCAAATTATGTGGGCCTTCTTTCTGAAGGCCTCTTTATTTGTGGGATGCAATACACATCCATCTTGTATGTTTTGATGTTTTGCCAAAGTTAGGTCAATCCCAAACATCTGCAGATACAAAATAAAATTTTGAAGTCAGGTACTTTAACAAGAATTTCCTGTTATTCTTCTAAATCCCTTTTCTTTTTTCTTTTTTTTTTTTTTTGTGTGTAGTTTTATTAAGACAACTCCTGGATCAAAGGCAATTTTTTATTGCTTTTCCTGAATTTGGTATTGGAAATAAAGAACAATGGTGAAATACTAGATAAAGACAACTTCTCAGGATGGTAGGAACTAATTTTTGAGTGGCATGTTCGTCATCTTTTGGTGCAAAAATGACTCTACAATTTTGTGGCATTACTAAAAGGACTAGCAGAAAAAACATCTTCAGGCCTCAGAGATGTGGAAAACAGATTAGCTCTACAAAGAAAATCATGGACTAGAGACTTCAGTAAAATATTTCTGGAAGAAATGAATGGTGGGTAACATAAGAAATAGTTGTATATGATTTCTGAAGAATTTATTTCCTGTGTGTTTTAGAATATAATCCTTTAACTTAGAAACAAAGAGTAACTTAATGAATTTTGCACAGGACTTTTAATCCCAGAATAACCAAACAATCTGGAAAGAGAACAAAATTGGAGGAGTTTCATTTCTCATCCTGGAACTTACTACACTATGAAGACAGTGTGGCACTTAATAAGGATAGACATTTAGATCAATGAGAAACAACTGAGTGTCTAGGGTGTCCAGCATGCTAAGGGTGCCAAGAAACTAGATGGAAAAGGTTTATCAGAGGCAAATCCAGGCTTGGGTGAAAGGTAATTAAACTCATGTATTGGGCCCACTAAGGGCTTAGCAACACATAATCTAGGGGAACCACAGACATGTGGAGGGAGGGGTGAGGGAGAGGCAGAGGGATAGGAGAAGGAAGGAAGATGGGGGGGATCTAGGGAAATAACCAATAATGTAGCATACTTCCCTGAGAAGTCAAATATTATGTTCGCAATTATATAATTCTATAAAATTCACAATCATACACATGCACGTGTACGTATATGTGTACATATATATAGATATGTATACACACACACTCATGTTAATTATATTTGTTAAGAGCATAATATAGAAAAATCAAGCGACTGGGGTATGAGCAATATGAGGTGACCATGGTTTATAATCAAATGCATATCACACTACTACTTTATATGCATTTATGATTGTAAAACTACTCAACTCTTAATAAAAATATTTTTTAAAATAAAACTTTTTCAAGCTGGAAAAGCCTTAGCATAAAAAAGCTTTATCCACAAACAGTGATAAGCCAATTGTATATATACACTAAAAGAATAAAACTAACCTGTCACCATAGACAGAAAAATAAACACCACAAAAACAAAGTCAAAGTTAGAAAGAATCATAGGACAAAGAGTAAAAGAAAAAATAATAAAATCTCAATAATACACAAAGTAGTTTCATGTCTTTGTATTAAGTGATGGTTTCTTAGATATGAAAAAAGTCAATGAAAAAACAAATATATAATGTGGAATGCCTGTAAAATTAAACCTTTTGCTAAAGCTATCATTAAGAAAGAAAAAGAACAGCTCAATGAATAGGAAAATATATTTACAAATTATAGATCTGATAGGACAATTTTATTTAGAATACACAAAATATTCATGACAAAATAATCAAAATCAATTAATCCAATTAAAAATGGGTGATGGAAGACATATGAATTGACAATGAGTACTTAAAAAGTTCCTCAACATCATTATTTACTAGGGAAATGTAAACTAAATCTATTGATATCATTTTGCACCCATTAAACAGCCATGGTATTTTTTTAAAGAAAGAAAAATTATAGCTAGTGATGTTGAGGATGTGAAAAACTGGATACCCTGCCATTGCTTATGTGACTATAAAATGGTACAATAATTTAGGAAAACAGATTGCATTGTGAGCCGAAAGTTAAGTTGGTGAATAAAGCACATGTTTTAAACAAATGCAAAGGGAAAGTAAATATGACAAATTGTCCATACAGCTGGATGTAGAGTGGTACATATCTGTAATCCCAGTGACTGAGGAGCCTGAGGCAGGATGATAGCAAATTCAAGGCCAGCCTCAGCAACTTAGTGAGATCTTGCTTAAAACAAAAGAAAAAGGTCTAAGGATGTGTCTCAGTGGTAGATTGTCATTTGATTCAACCCCCAGTACCACATACAAACAAAAAATATTATCCATAGAAACAGGAAAAAATGTGGCATTAAAACATTATCTCAATAGAGTACGTAAAATGTATATCCCAAAACTGCAGTGCAACCATGCATTTGCAAATATGTTTCTAAAAACTATATCAATTGTATTCATGAACTGATATTATCAGTGATTAAGGCAAGTGTGGGAGTTTTAAAAACTTAAGATAAAATTAAAATCTTTAAATCAACTAATTTTAATGTACATATATTTAATTAGTGTTGTAGTCTTTGAAAGTGTATAAGTTAGTACATAGCAATTAGCTTTTTGAGCAATTTCATGATAACAATCAAATGCAGAGTATGGTATTCTTTCAGATTTAAGGGTTTAGCGTATAGTGTACCAAGGGAGGCTCATGGTTCTTGCTTCTTGATTATAGCACAAAAATACAACTCTGCCCATTCTAGAGGTACATTCATAAGTGGGAATTTTTAATAAAAATTAATGAACTCTAAGTCTACAAAATGTCTCTTCTAAAAACAGTATTTAATAACTGCACTTACTTCCATTCAGTTTGATAAAAATAAATGGTATAAAACCCACAAGGGCTCCAAGCCACCCAATAAAGAAAAGAAAGATAAAGAAAGGAAATGATAACAGAATTTTGTATGTATATTTAATATTTAGTGGAAACTTAAAAGATTTTGAAATTTAGCAACCATTAAAATACAAAACTTTTATCAAGACCTGTAGTTTAGAATCTAGTGTGAGAAAGTATGACAATACTGTGTAGCAGTAACATCTAATGAAAAGCAAAAACTTAAGGTAATATTGTCTAAAATTGATTCTATTCCAATGTTAGAGTGTGCAAAAACTAAAGAAGTTTTCATAGGAAAGCATTATCATCTTTGATTAAAGTAACTGAAATTTTGTTTGAAAGTATACACATGAATTACTTGCAATTTTGTTTATGAAATCATCCCATGGAAATTAAAATAACACAAAGATTATCATAGTATTCACCCTGTATGACAAGATTACTTGAGATCTTATAAATTATTATTTAGAATACACAAAGAACTTATAATTATCACGAATGATGCATGTAAATTCTTCATTAATAAATAATTACTTGTAAATTATTATGAAAGGTGAATGAGTAATCGGTGAGTCTCTCAATTTAACCTTTGGGAGTGAACAATTTGATCACTCCCTCTCGGATTTGTTTGGTCTTCACTCCATAAACAATAGGGTTGAGCAGGGGCGGAACGAGCAGGTAGAGGTTGGAGAGCAGAATATGCACATAAGGAGCAACATTGAAGCCAAATCTGTGTATGAAGGATGTAAAAAAGGTGAGAATGTAGAACTGAAGAAAGACAAAGATGTGCGCTGTGCAGGTGTTGAACGCCTTGAATCGCGCCTCCTTCTGTGGCAACTTAAAGACAGCATTGAAGATGAAGGCATAAGACAAGAAAATGAAGATCACATCAAAGCCAAGGACTGAGAAAGCCACAAACAACCCATATGCTTTGTTGACTCTGACGTTTTCTGCAGCCAGTTTTACTACAGCCATATGTTCGCAGTAGGAGTGAGAGATGACAATGGTCCGGAAATACCTTAGGCGCAACTTAATAAGAAGCGGACACATGATGATGATAACGGATGCTCGAATGGTCACCGCCATTATAATGCTGATTAGCACCTTCTTAGTGAGAATGGCAGAATGCCTTAGGGGCTCACAGATTGCTACATACCTGTCAAAGGCCATGGCCAGGAGAATGCCAGACTCCATGCACTGGAAAGTGTGTGTAAAATACATCTGAATTAGACAGGAGTCAAAGTGAATCTCCCTAGACTGAAGCCAAAAGATGGCCAGCATTTTGGGGGTAATACATATGGTCAGACCTAGGTCAGTGGCTGCTAACATAGCTAAAAAGACGTACATGGGCTCATGGAGGCTGTGCTCAGTGTGAATGATGGTGACGAGGAGGCTGTTTCCGATGGTGGCCAAAATAAAGGAGATGAAGAATGGAATCCCAATCCAGTGCTGCACTGATTGAAGGCCTGGAATTCCGATGAGAGTGAAGACAGATGGCGCGAAGTAGCTGCCATTGGTAAACAGCATGATGGGACAATGGAGCAGGAGCCCCTCCGATCTCCAGATCTAATTGGAAAGAAGGAAATTTATTAATAGTCTTATTTGTGCAGCATTATTCTGGAAAAATCTTTGGTAAAGTAATATAATTTATTACTATATGTATTAGCCATACATATCCTGTATAGCTAAACTAGACTTTGGCCTGATTGTATTAAGAAGAAAATAAGTTTTTGCTTTTTTAAAGGGTTTATATGAGTTACGTATGAAGTAAAACTTTGTTATTCCAAAAATATGTATAAAATAATGGTGAAAATGAATACAAAACTCATTAATGACACCTCCAAACAGTTATACCCCAATGTTAAGTATGTATTCATCTTCTTTTCATACACGAGTACTATAAATTCCACTTTGATGTAAATAAGGAATTTCACATACTGTGTGCCTTCTTATTTAGCAAAATATTATATCTTCTTTCAAATACATGAAGTTGAGTTGTAAGTAACATCCTATTATATAAAATAAAATCTCCTATTGGTATTTTTCCTTATGTACAATTTTTCTTTCTCCATGTACTTATCTTTTCATAAGTAAAGTTTCCTTTATTTTGACATTTTTTCATTTTTCATTTCAGTTATCTGTAGCACACTGTGATTCTATTGTAGCCTGTGACCATTCTGAAGAATAGAATGCATTGGACATTATGTTAAAATGTAGCCTATACTTGAGATATTGTGTGTGTGTGTGTGTGTGTGTGTGTGTGTGTGTGTGTTTTGTACAGTTTGGAGATTTACAGATACAAACAAAATGAATCATCTATTACATGTATTTTTATTTTATAACAGAAAAATAAATTCCTTCAAAAATGTAATTAAAAAAGAAAAACAATTGACAAGTTGAATGGAAACTAATTCTTTGTTTTCAATTTAAAAACCAATGAGTGCTGGAACACTTCAAGCATAGTTCAAGGATGGTAAAATAGAAAATAAAAATCTTGCTAAAGAGTCTTTTGTACTTCTTTAGTATGAGTGTGATCACAAATTTTTAATAGTTTCTAGATTAAATTAATTCATAATATCATAAACACAATTAGGTCTTTCTAAAATTATTTTACACTCAAACTCCTATCTAAAAAAATATCAGGTGAGGGCTGGAGTGGTGGCTCAGCGGTTACAGTACTTGCCCAGCAAGCATGAGTACGTGAGTTCGAACCCCAGCACCATACACAACAAAGTCTTGGAGCAACGAAGGCCACATGAAAAACTAAATAAAAATTATTTCTCTCTTTCTCTTTCTCTCACTGTCCCTCTCTCTTTACAAAAAAAAAAAAAAAAAAAAAAAAAAAAAAAAAAAAAAACAGGTGGCAAAGGGCCATAAGATAATGTTAAATTCCTGTCCCCACTGCTTGCACACACACAGCTTTAAACTGATGGCCAAGTGACTTGGAGTGAGGCACTAGGCCAACCATCTATCATGTAAGGATAATCAAGGTGATGACCTACTTAGTATCAGCTTTTAATTCTGTGCCCATTCCCTTCTTTACCAAGAAGTATGTCCAGGACTTTGATCATGTTATGTTGCCAGGAGGAGCTACTGTTCCCAAGCAGTGGGTGCTACACATTACCTTCCCTTCACTCTTGAGGTCTGCACAATCCAAGGTGGGACAGTCCACAGAGAAGACCATAAGTTTATGCTGCACATTTTTCCTCTCTTTTAAACATTTCATCCATGTTTTAAAAGTTTTGTGTTGAGATAAAGTCTTGCTAAATTGCCCAGGTTGGTCTCAAACTTACTATCCTCCAGCCTCAGGCTCCAGGGTACCAGCACATGCAGACCTGCCATTTGTAAAAGGATACTTAGTAAGGAGAAGAATAAGGAAAGGAGTTATCTGTGTCTTTCTTCACCTAAGTCATCTAGATCTCTAGAACGACTTGAAGTGACCTGTTATTATGTGCCGTATAAAAGAAAAGTAAAGAAAAACAAGTATATGTTTGAGTTAGACTGTCTCTGATTTAAATGCAAGGTGAAAACACCTGAAGAATAATCTCTACTGTTTAATACTCAGTGAATATATAAGCAGTCTGGAGTGAAAAATAAATTCATGTATAAATACTTTAATTAATTTGTAGTCTTCCCTATTTTCTATAACTCTGAGTGAATAAAAAGATGTAATTCAGTGTGGTTCACACATGTTGGACTGGATAAATAAATCATGCTGCATTCATTTGATGGACACAACTACCAAAATATTTTAGCATTATGAGTAATTTAAAAATTTTTAATACCTTACAAGTGAAAGAAGAATATATAGTGGTTAAAAATATTTAGCATGTTTTGGGTACTTACTGTGTACCTGATAGAGTTCCATTTTAGAGCTGATATTTGTGAACAGAGAAAGGTCAAGTAACTTACTCATTGTCTCAAAGCTGATAAGTGGGGGAAACAAAGTAAATGCAAATTTTCTTTAATCACTGTACTGAATTAAATTGCTTCTGATACATAGTATAATATTGTTGATAGAAAATATATTTACACAATATAAGTGTTATTAAATAACATTTAATATTAGTGAAAGTCAACTCTAGGTTTTAGGGTTTGAGAAATGTCTTTCTTTTGACATGTTAAAACTTATTGTAAATATATCAGCGAGGACAGTGGTGCATGCCTATAATCCCAGCAACTTGGGAGCCTGAGGCAGGAGGGTCTCGAGTTCAAGGCCAACCTAGACAACTCAGTGAGGCCCCATTTCTAAAAAAAGGCTGAGAATGTGGGCTAAGGATGTAGCTTAGTTGTATAGCTCCTAGGTTCAATCCCTAATTTAGCAAAAAAAAAATTTAAAATCAGAAATACATAAATAAAGAAAAACAAATAAATAGATTAAAATGAAGAATATAAACCCAAAAGATTTTTTTTCTACTGATCTTCAATGAAACTGGAAATGCCAAAGTGTTTTCAGTAAAAGTAACATCACTGAAATGTCTATGAGATTGTGTGTAAGAAGTAAATAAACAATAAGAACACAGTCTTGACTTCTAAGAACTCATTTAAAACCAGCTAATAATGAATTATTAGAATATAGCAATATAGAAGCAAATATAATGGCATGAACTAAAGATAAACAGTGAAAACTGCACTTACAGGACAGCAAACTTTATCTATAAATTGTGAGGAGAATCAGGGAGCCACTGAAGGTTGTTCCTTAACTAACTTAGCTGAATGAATTGTGCATTTATTCAACCCAAAACCAAAATGTTGTTATGCACTTTCACTGTTGGAAGCACTACTCCAGTGTTTAGTATCACACCATGAAAGAATCACAGCCACACACAAAGATCTGCAGCTCTCATGTTCATCACATAACATGTATCACCAGATGGGAAAATCAGGTTACCTTAAAAAGATATATGGATGTCAACACTTGCTAGATTGAAACCATCATTCTATAGATTTATATGGGAACTATCAACATTAACAATAGCTGGCGTTTCTAGGTGAAGAACACTGTGCTGTTAAGGGTTTTGCATGAATCCACACACATTATCACATGTAATCATACGAAATAGTCCAGTGAAAGAGATGCTGTAAGCATGATAGTTCCTCCCTATGAAGGTAAACGCTTGGTCAAGCATCTATAAATGTAAAGCTAGGTCTATCTGACATCAATGTCTTTGCAGTTAAGAAGTGTTATTCAGTCCCTGCTTAATACCACCTCTCTTACATTTCAGAACCTTTGTACTTCAAAGCCCATCTTAGCAGTGTCAGGTGAGGAGAGACAAAAACCAGGGCACATAACCCTCAGTGCAATTATTTATACTTTTTGTCCTCATTGCCTTCCTGTTTTTCATTATATACTGCTGTCTGTATAGTCAATTTCTTGAGATAATCGTCTCCTTTTATCTTTATGTTCTCTGAGTAAAGAACAGACTGCTTTCTGTTAGTAGTTGTTAAATACACACATGTCCTTTCTAGTTAGTGTAAAATACTCACACAAATCGAACTTCAGAAAAGAAATGTGCAAGAGCCTGTATTGAGTTCCCTGAGAACTGTGTCTCAGGTCAGCAAGGACAGTGACTGTAATGGAGTTTATAATGCTTGAGACACTTCCCCTAGGAGACTCCTGGTACTCTAGAGAGAAAGAATACTTCTGACTTTCCAAAGCTAGCCACTCTTTCTCAGACTTTGATTTTCTTTGTTTATTGAGTGTCTTCTGAAAATAAAAACAAAATAACAATGACAACAGAATTTTAGAGAACGGGAAACTGGACAAAGGAGAAGCAATTTAAGAACAACGCAAAATAAACAGTGACAACAAAATTGTGTCTCCCCAACCATAAATAGCAATGAAATAATTCATATCTATCATTTTCTGCATACATTGAGGATATTCTCTCCAACTTCCCTACTATATTTTCATGAATCTTGAGCTAATATTTAAGTGGCTCAGTGGTAATGCTCTTGCCTGGCATGTGCAAGGACCCAGGTTCAAACCCCAGCACCACAATAAAAAACAAAGTGTCAGAGAAATGAAAACCATATGAAAGCTAAAGTTGATTTTGTTATTTTTTTCTCTCTCTCATTCTCCCTCTTTCTGTCTTTAAATAAATATTTGAATATGAAATTACTTTACTAAAATATTTTGATGTTCTCAGATGCCTTCCAGTGCATTAAAACTCAGATGTCTGTTATTAAATGAATTATATTCTTAATTAACTCATTTATTCAATAAATCAAAAAGTCTTCACATGGATATTTTTAGCCACTTTATTACTAAACACTAAGAATTAGGAGCAGCCAAGACGCTCTTCCATAGCTGAAAATACAAACTGTGGTATCTTCATGTAGTGGAATATTGTTTAAGTATCTTACCATAAAAGGCATAGATGAATATAGATACATACTTCTAAGTGAATAAGTCAATTTAAATAGGTTTCATAATGTATGAATTGAGAGAAATGATATTCTAGCAGAGGAAAAAAAAACCCCAAAACCAAAATATCAAGGTCCTTCAAGGAGAGAGGGAGAGGAGTGGGAAATGTTGACTAGGTGAAGCACAAAGAGATTTCAAGAGTGGCAAAAGATCCTATATGATACTATAATGAGAGGCACATAATATTATAATATGACAAAATCATCAGACTTATAACAGAAAAGACCTTAATGTATGCAAATGACAAAAAACAAGTAAGGGATTCAGGGGATCCCAGGACTAAATTCAAAATGCAGCAAAATAATCCCAGACTATCATAAAAGTGTATGTGTGTTTCTGTGTGTATGTGTGTATGTGTGTGTGTGTTTGTCTATGTTAGGAGGATTTCATGAAAGTGACTGAGGAAAATAAGCTAACCAATGTGATGGGAAATGAGTACAGCCTGTGAGATTAAATGAACAAATACCTCACATAAGCCCAGTACTCTAGTGCAGGGGTTCATAGGATAACAATTTGGACAGCTACATATGAATACTGCTGTCAAACTATTATGTAAATGAATGGCATGTGGTGGGGGCCAAATTTCTCACTTCTGGGCTTGGAATTTACAGATAAACATGGGAAGATAGAATAATCCATGTGGGAGTAGATTATACTAAAGTTAGAGTCATCACTATATTTAGCTTTGGCTAGACGTTGATAATGGTAATTTTTTAACTTACCTGTTGTTTAATAGATAAATAATTAAAGATATTCATTTATACCTCAATTTATATACATATTTTTTGTTTCATCAGGTGAGAGGTCTTGCAGCAATGACACACAAATAGCAATCAATACCCAGCACCCAGAACTTTGTTTCTAATGCTATTGTCCAACAAAAGAAACCAGTGATTCTTGGAGACATCTGTCACTCTAAAACTGGTGTTTTGTAAGCATTTTCATCCCTGTGTACAAAAGAACTGACAAAAAAATTTGGGGCTTATGGATGGCTGACTCCACTCCCTGGGACCTGAGGTGAGGCAGAACATCATGATGGAAGGGTATGACAGAGGAAAGCAGCTCAGGAAGTGACACCAGAAATAGACACACACACACACACACACACACACACACACACACACACACAGAGATAGAGCACTCCACTCACCCAGAAAAAAATGTATACCCCAAAGGCATGAACCCCCCAATACCCTGCTTCTTCAGCTACCTGGCTTCAGTTAAAACCCAGTTAATCCCTATTAAAGAATAATGCACCAATTAGGTTAAACTTTTCATAATCCAATTATTTTACATACAAACTTTCTTGTATTATCTCACACATAAGCTTTTGGGGGACACCTAATAGCCCCCTGGTCCCCCAAAAGTCATGCCTATCTTACAAAGCAAAATACATTTTAGTCCATTTCCAAGAGTACCAATAGTCTCAACAGTTCCAGGATTACCTGAAAGTCAAAATTCAAAGTCTCCTCTGAGACTCCAGGCAAGCTGTTGGCATGAGTCCTTATAAAAGTCACAAAACATGAAGTTTCAGCTTCCTTCTTACATCTCCACACACCATAGCCCTTTTGGGGCTCCCCAGAGGTCCTTCAGCCCTGTTGCACTTGGCCTGGCTTCCCAGGCCTTCCTTTGCAGTCTTCATGATGCCCTAAATCCAGCATCCTGCAATTCTGAAGAACTAGGACCACATGGTTTCTACCAAGGTTTGCCACCATCTTGTGCAGTAGTCAAGCCTCCTGGGACTCTGGCTGCAGCAGCCTCTGAGTGCATAGGTGGTTAAGCATGATAAAACAAATTCCTAAGCCCCCCGGTACAAGCAGGATGCCCCACTGGTCTCTGCTCAAATGGATTTTTTATTTTTACATCCTTGCGCCTGAGGTGAGTATGTGTAGTCTTGCCAGTTCCTAATATTCCCCCAAGTCATATTTCCGATAGTCTCTGGGTGATGTATTTAGTGTTTCTTTAGTGGTTGTAATGTCTTTAACAATAACAGCTTCCTTAGCTCCACTTTTACTAACATTCTTCTGCCCAAACTGCAAATTTTTCAAATTTCATGCTCCACATCATCAGAATAAACATGGGTAAAATCTGCCAGCAATATCCATGCCACCATCTGAATGCTATGCTACCTGGAAATTTCTTCTGCCAGATTACTTTATTGCCTTTAAATTCACCCTCACAGAAAACCTCAGGACAAGGGCAAAGTGTAGACAATTTCTTAGTCATAACAAAACATGAATGACCTCTTATCCCATTTCTAATACAGTCCTCTCTTTCCTCTAAAACATCATGAGTCCTCTTTTCTGTCTGCAGTCCTATTGGCATTCTGGTCTTGTGAACTCCTACCTGAATTGCCCAGTAAAGTCCATTTACAACACTGAAGCATTTCTAGCTTTCATCACTTAACTTTCCAAAATTCCTTCACAAATTAAAAAACACTCCAAAAGCTTCTGTACCACGTGGTCAGATTTGTCACAGCAATGACCCCACCCTCAGTACCAATTTCTATTTTAATCTGCTTTTTTTTTTTTTTTTGTCACTGTGACCAAAAAACTTTACAAGAAGGATTAGAGGAGGAAAAGTTTATCTGGGAGCTCACAGTTTCAGATCGCTCAGTTCATAGATAGCTAACTTCACTGCTCTGAGCCTGATTTGATGAAGAATATCATGATCAAAGGGTATGACAGAGGGAAGAAACTTAGGTACCAGGAAGCAGAAAAAGAGAACTATGCTCACCAAGAATAAAAATAAACCCCAAAGGCGTACCTACTCCCAATGAACCAGCTCCTCTAGCCACACCCTAGCTGCCTATATTTTAATACCCAATTAATACCTATTAGGGGATCGATGCACTGATTAATTAAAAATTATCATAACCAATCGCTACACCTCAAACTTTCTTACATTGTCTTACACATGAGCTTTTGGGGGATACTTCATATATAAACCATAATAACTGGGAAAGGTAATAGAATAAGCCTGGAACTTCATACCTCTCAAATTACGAACGTACTCTTATGAAGGTATATATAATGGTCACAGGATAAAATGGAAATATTTTTCAATGACCAAAGCTGGATCCATTTACAAAATAAAGTAGTCTTGATTTATAACCTTAATTATAGAATAAGTATTCATGAGTCTTTAATAAATATTTGATTAAATAAACAGGAGAAATATGCAAATCTCTCACAAAGAAAAATTCCAAATAATTTACGAGCATCATATAGGAGTTAGAACATGACCTTCTACTGGTTGATAGTTGGCTACACATTGTACTTATTTCCAAAGAATAAACATGAATATGGTACAGAGAGCGTCCTAATAGGCTCTACATAACTAGACGATAGAGTTCAATGCCAACGATGGTAAATCATATTGATAGTAAAATACGTAATATTCAAAACATCTGGTATAGATAATTATGTGCTTTACTTCACTCATCTTTTTCCCAAATCACTTAACATTGTTTTAATCATGCAAAAGGTAATCAGACCAATCCCAGTTGAGAAATATCTTACAAAATGCATGACTACTGCTCCCAAAACTATCAAGTCATGAAAAACAGGAAAAATATGACAACTGTCACAGCTAAAAAGATCCTGAGAAGAAATAACTAGTAAATTAAATAATTGAATGTGGTACCCTGGATGGAATACCATCAAGGAAAAAGTATATTAAGTAAAATCTAGATATTTGAGTGATGTATGAATTGTGATTCATAATAATATGTCAATATTGATTTATTAATTATAACAAATGAACTTACTTCTATTAAATGTTAATGATAGAGAAAATTACATATGTGCTATGAGAACTTTGTACTGTATTTCCATTTCTCTGTAAAATGCAAATGTCACAAAATAATAAATGTATTTAAAATTTTCTAAAAAATATATTCAAAAACTATTAGCTGGGGAATTACCTTACAGATCTAGGAGAGAGAAGCAATGCATGAATTATTTTGGTATAATTTTTGAACAATTTTATGCATTAAAATATTCTACATGCCTTTATAATGGAAATGTTACATAAAATGATTAAATTTAAGGTCGTTATATAGTAACACGTGATCAACCTGGGATTGCTGCTTCCATTTTTACTGTGAACCAAACTTATAATTTCCTCTGCTATTTTCAACAATCAATTGTAAAATATATTGCTGAGGCCATCTCTGTTCTAGCTAAGTCCATCTTAACTATATCAATTATAACCACAATTAATGTGCATTTTCTGGCTGAAATACAACCTACCTTAATGGCAATTATGTCATTTCTGATGATAAATGCTAGATTTTAACTTAAGTCTTCCCTCAGTAGTTTTGACACTTTAAAATGATTTTCTGAAAATTCTGCATCCATAGTTTGTGCAATTCAGTATGAGAGGATTGTTGCCAAAAAAGGAAAAGAAAATGTACATGCTAAAATCATAGAGAGACTGTAGATTATATTGTTATAACATTTCTAAACTATATAGACATCCTTAGGAAGAGCAGCCATACATTATTCATCACTGCATGCCAAGTATCTAGTCTTTGCATAATATTCTTTTGGTTCTTGATAAAAAATTTATTTAGCTATGTTTTACCTATGAACAAAAATAAATGTAACAAATTTGTTCAGCTTTAGTGAAATGAAACAAAACATCATATACTTAGGTTTTCATTGAGTCATGCAATTAAGTCATGATGGGTTTTGTTATTAGAAAATAAAAAGGACGTTCTTCTGTATTTTTACAGAAAATTAATAATATTGAAAAAGAGTAAGTGGAGCTTGTTCATGAATGAGATGTTTGATCTGTGACAGACATGTGCAGCTATAAAAATCCACAGAAGCATGGTCACTCCTAAGCACACACAGTTTCATCCCTACTTTTTATTCTTCTTGGGATTCCAAGGCTGGAAGAACATACATATCTTGGCTTTCCGTTAGTTTGTGTATTTGACTTCTCTTCTGGGAAATACTTCAATATTTTTTTTTATTCAGACTGAACACAGTCTCCATGTTCTACATTCTGGCCTTTTTGTCATCCATTGACCTGGGCCTGTCCACATCCACCAACCCCAAGATGCTAGGAGGGATCTTCTGGCTCAACCTGAAAGAATCACCTTTGAGAGCTGTCTTACCCAGATATTTTTCTCCCACCTGTTCAATGGCAGGTAGTCAGCTGCATTTTTGGAGATAGCCTATGTCCACTACCTGGCCATCTGTAACCCTCTTTTCTACACGTTGGTTCTGACAAAGAAGGTAGTGTCGGCTATATCACTCATTATTTTCCTGGCACCCTTGCCCATTATAGTTCCCTGTGTTCTGCTTATCCTATGACTTCCCTTCTGTGAATATCAAATAACTCCCCACACAAATCGTGAGCATGTGGGGACTGCCTGCAGGTCCTGTGCCAACATCAAAGATAACACCATCAATGGTGCATGTGCCGTCTCTATTCTGTGTTTGATAGCATGACATTATTTTCTCCTGTGTTCAAATCCTTCATCTGTCTTCTGCCTACCTTCCAGTGATGATTGAATGAAGGCACTCAACATGTCTGTGTCATGCTGGCATTCTGTACACCAGCATTTTTTCTCCTTCATGGCCTGAAATGTTCAAATATTCTGCAATGCATTCATATTCTTTTACTTTTTGCCAACTTTTAAGTTTGCCTACTCTCAACTCTGCTGTTTATGGCATCAGAACTAAGCATCAGAGAGTGGGTAAATTAAACTTTCAAAAATAAATTTTGATATTTGTATTTCAGATATTAAGAGGCTTAAGTAGGGTTAAAAAGTGGGCCCTTATTCGGTATTCTCAAAATTGCAATATTACTATATCTAGAAGATGATATCTTATGTGCAGATTCATAAATTTTTTCATTTACAGTAGTGATAAAAAATCCAAAAATAATAATAAGCATAAATATAGTAATAGTTACAATCACATACAACAGAAATTATATGATAAAAATTAGCATTTACATCATAAAAAACACATGAAATTGGCAAAAGTGATTACAATAATAATGTTCACAGTCATTTATAGAATATATTCCATCACTGAATTCTATCTGCAGTAAGAAGTAATCACTATTTAGTAGCATGTTTTACAGAAGAGGAAACTGAGGCAACGATATGGGGTAGAATAAAGTGTATAGTGAGTAGGAAACTGGTAAGACATGACATGAAAAGACTGCCTGAAAAGATCAAAGCTACATGTGGCCAGACAGCTGCATAAACAGGACTTAAACTCCTTTCCTCCCCAGAGAACAGTATTATTCCAAGCTAACAAGGGTAGAGTTTTAGAATAAGGTGGAAAGACTTGTACTGTTCTGTTTTCCAATTCATTTCAGGGTAAAATCTTGCACACATGGGTTGGCTTGGGGTGACAGAATCTGAAAGTGAGTGTGAAAAGGAATAGTAACACAGTGAAATATAGCAGCAACAGGTAAAGATGACAGTATTAAGTAAAACAAAAAGCATGGAGACAAAAGATGTTGCTAAGATTATTCTTTAGCAGAATTTTAATTTTTTTCACTTTTTTATTAGTTCATAATAGATATATACAATATTCGGGTTCATTTTGAGATAATTATACAAGCATGGAATATAATTTGCCCCAATTCAGTCCCCAGTACTTCCACTTTCCCTTCCCTCCTGCCTTCCATGGTTCTCTTTACTCTAATCTATTAATATTTATATTATTTACTTACAGTTTTTTAAAAAAAATCATCTTGTGGATGTACATGTTGGTGAGATTCATAAGAGTATCCTCATATATATATATATATATATATACTATATGTACTATAATATATATAGTATGCTCATATATATATATATAGTATATATATACACATAGGGAAGTTTGATAAAATTCATTCTCTTGTTCTTTCCTTTTCTCATCTCTCCTCCCTTCCTCTCAGTAATCTTCTTTACTCCACTCACCCCTTTTCTACGTTCATGGGATTACTCCCACCAGCCTTTTTTCTTTGTTTCTTATTTGTTCCTTATTTTAGTTTAGCTTTTGATATATGCACAAAAGCATTTGACACTTGACTTCAGTACATCACTTATTTCACTTAGCATGATATATTCTACAGTTTTATCCATTAACTAGTAAACCATAATTCCATTCTTCTTTATAGCTGAATAAAACTCTAATATGTATTTATACCACATTTTCTTTATCTGTTCATCTGTTGATGGACACTTGTATTGATTCCATAGCTCGACGATTGTGAATTGTGCTGTTGTAAACACTCATGTGGCTCTATCCTATATTATGTTGACTATAGATCTTTTGGAGATGTATCTATCATCTATATATCTATCTATCATGTATCTACCTCTCTATCATCTATTTATCATCTATCCATCTAACATCTATCTATCTATCAGAGTGGGAAAGCTAAATCATATGGTGGTTCCATTACTAGTTTTTTGAGGAATGTCTAAAATGTTAGTATTTTCATCACAACATTTAATAAATATGTAAATGGAAATAAAACATGTAATATTATAAGTACAAAAATTATAAATCTTAGTATCTAGGCAATCATTTTGACACACATCACACTTATATTATGTTAACATCAATATTGTATTAGGATTCATAGCATTTTAAAATGAGATTGGAAACTGCTTTCCCATCTGAGTAAATAAAATATAAAAATTTTTTATATTTTTATTTTTATTTTTGAACAATCATACAAATTTTTAACAAAAATAGTATAAAATGTGTATAGTTTCTGTACACTAGATTTACCCCCAGGAGTGTCCCCCCCAATTTCCCACTCATATCCCTTCCTTCCCTTACCCACAATATCTCTAAAAAGTGTTAGGCTGTATAACATTACACCTTATCTGGATTTAACACATGATAATAGACTGCCTTTCTCAATGGCCAAGGTCTAGATCCAGCCTCCACAGATGAGTGGAGAAATTCGAATCTTGGTTCTCTGGGTTAAGCTGATTTTACTCAACATAATTCCTTCCATAGCCATCCATTTACCTTCAAAGGCTGCAATATCATTGTTTCTATTTGCTGTGTAAAATTCCATGGTATATATGTACTACAGTTTTTGGATCCATTTATCCAGAGAGGGGCATCTGGGTTGTTTCCATAGTCTAGCAATAGTAAATTGAGTTGCTGTGAACATAGATATTGCTGTGTCGCTATAATGTGCTGATTCTAAGTCCCCTGGAAAGATACCCAGGAGTGGAATAGCAGGGTCGTATGATGGGCTTATTCTTATTTTTTGAGGATTCTCCACACTGCTTTCCAGAGGGGCTGTACCAGTCTGCAGCTCCACCAACAGTGTGTTAGTGTTCCTATCACTCCACAGCCCCTCCAGCATCTATTATTGTTTATTTTCTTCATTTTTGCCATTCTGACTGGTGTGAGGTGATATCTTAATGTATTTTTCATTCACATTTCTCTGATTACTAGTGAACTGGAGCACTTTCTCATGTATTCATTGGCTTGATCAACGTCTTCTGTTAAGATATTTCTATTTAGTTTTTTGGCCCATTTATTAATTGTGTTGTTTGTGTTTTTATAGTTGAGGTTTTTGAGGATTTTGTAGATTCTGGATATGAGGCCCCTGTCAGGGGAATCATAGCCCATGATTCTCTCCATTTCCATAGGAAACCTCTTGACTCTTTTGATTGTTTCCTTGGCAGTACAAAAGCTTTTTAGCTTTATGGCATCCCATTCACTGATTTTTTACTTTATTTCCTTTACTTTAGGAGACATGTTGAGAAAATCTTTGCCTACTCCCAAATGCTGAAGTGTTGGACCTACTTTGTCTGCTATCAATTGCAAGGTAGGTGTTTTAATTCCTAGCTCCTTGATCCATTTTGATTCAATTCTCGTACAAGGTGAAAGATATGGGACTAATTTCAACTTTCTGCAAGTGGATGACCAGTTTGTCCAGCACCATTTGTTGAAGAGGCTGTCACTCCTTCATGTAATATTTTGCCCCCCTTTGTCAAAAATCAGATGTTTAAAGATTTGAGGGTTTGTTTCAGGGTCTTCTATTCTATTCCATTAGTATTCTTTCCTATCTTGATACCAGTACAATGCTGTCTTTGTTATCACAGCTCTATAGTACAGTTTTAAATCTGGTATGGCAAAACCACCTGTTTCATCTTTATGGATTAGTGGTGTTTTGGCAATTCTTAGTTTCTTATTGTTACAAATGAATTTGAGAATTGCTTTTCCTATGTCTGTAAAGAACGACATAGGTATCTTTATAGGGATAGCATTAAATCTATATAAAGCTTTCAGTAGAATGGTCATTTTTATTATATTAATTCTGCCTAAACAAGAGCATGGGACATATTTCCATCTTCTTAGGTTGTCTTGGATTTCAATCTTCAATGACGGATAGTTTTCGTTGAAGAGATCTTTGATTTCCCTTGTAAGGTTAATTCCCAAGTATTCTATTTTTTTCGAAGATATTTTGAATAGGACTGATTTCCTGACTTCTTCTTCAGTCCTATTATTATTAGTGTTTAGGAAAGCTATTGATTTATGCGTGTTGATCTTGTATCCTGTTACTTTGCTAAATCTATTTATGAGTTCAAGCAGTTTACTGATGGAGTTTTTTGGATCTTCCAGATACAGGATCATGTCATCAGCAAAAAGAGAGAGCTTGACAACCTCTCTTCCTATTTTTATCCCTTTGATTTCTTTCTCTTGCCTAATTGCTCCAGCTAGGGTCTCAAGAACAATATTGAATAAAAGTGGTGAGAGCGGACAGCCTTGTCTTGTTCCCGATTTTAGTGGAGATGCTTTCAGCTTTTCTCCGTTTAGTATTATACTAGCTGAGGGTTTAGAATATATAGCCTTTACAAAGTTCAGAAATGGTCCTTTGAACCCCATCTTCTCTAGAGTTTTGAACATAAAAGGGTGCTGGATTTTATCAAAGGCCTTTTCTGCATCCATTGAGATGATCATATGGTTTTTGTCCTTGATTCTCTTTAATTGGTGAATTACGTTAATTGTTTTGCATATGTTGAACCAGCCCTGTATTCCTGGGATGAAGCCCACTTGATCATGATGGATTATTTTCTTGATAAGTGTTTGAATACAGTTTGCTTGCACTTTATTAACGATTTTTGCATCCAAGTTTATCAGGGATATTGGTCTGTAGTTTTCTTTTCTTGATGTATCCTTGTCAGGTTTTGGTATCAGTTATGGTTGATTTATAAAAAGTGGATGGGAGCATTCCCTCCTTTTCAATTTCTTGAAATAACTTAATAAGGAGAGGTGTTAGTTCCTCCTCAAAAGTCTGGTAAAAATCAGTGGAGAAGCCATCAGGTCCTGGGCTTTTCTTCTTTGGTAGACTTTTATTTGCAATGTGTATTTCAGTGGCTGTGATTGGGCTATTTAGGAATTCAGTATCCTCCTGATTCGTTTAGGGATGTTGTATGTGTCAAGAAATTTATCCATTTCTTCCAAGTTATCTAATTTGGAGGAGTATAGGTTTTCAAAATATGAAATTATAATTTGTTGGATTTCCATGGGGTCGGTGGTGATCACTCCCTTCTCATTGGAGATTTTATTGATTTGCTTCATTTCTCTCCTTCTTTTGGTTAGATTCGCTAGGTGCCTATCTATCTTGTTTATTTTTTCAAAATACGAGCTCTTTGTTTCATCAATTCTTTTTATTGTTTTTTTGTTTTCAATTTCATTGAAATTGAAAACATTTCATTCTCTGATCTTGATTATTTCCTGTCTTCTGCTGGCTTTGGGGTTAGATTGTTCTTCCTTTTGAAGGGCTTTGAGTTGAAGCATAAGC
>PVKS010015262.1:0-46381 GCA_004027875.1 Aplodontia rufa | reverse complement strand
TTTTTTTTTAAATATTTTTAAGTTGTAGATGGGCCCAGTACCTTTATTTTGTTTCTATTTATTTATTTGTTTTTACGTGGTGCTGAGGATGGGACGCGGTGCCTTACATGTGCTAGGCAAGTGCTCTGCCACTGAGCTTCACCCAGCTCCCTTTGTGTTTCTTTTTGTAAAAATAAACAAATGCACTTTTTCTTACTATTTTTACCCTGGACCATAATCTTACTTACATTTATTTTTTAAGTTGATACGTGAAGCGTGAAACTTGAATGTATTAATAGGGTAGCGTGATGTTTTATTTTTATAAATAAATATATTTCCTTTTTTTCACTTGTAGAATCTTTCTCATCTTTTTTTTAACAGACTTTTTTTTTTTTTTTTTTTTTTTTTAAAGAGAGAAGGACAGTGAGAGAGAGAGAATCAATTTTTATTGAATTTTTCACGTGGCCTTCGCTGCTCCGACACTCAGCTGTGTGCATGGTGCTGGGGTTTGAAGATGGGTCCTTGCACATGCCAGGCAAGTGCTCCAACCATTGAGTCACTGCTCCAGCTCTCCCTAGGCCTTTTTTGTATTTTACTTTGACACAGGGTCTTGCTAAGTTTCTCAGGGCCTTGTGATGTTGCTGAGGCTGCTTTTGAACTTGTACCATGCCCAGCAGACCCCGTGTTTAAATATGAGACTCACCGTTTCATATTTACCTTGTACACACAGCCTGAAAGTAATTTTATACAGTAGTTTTAGTCATTCTGTGGGATTTTTTTTTCTATTTTGAAGTGGGGTTGAACTCAGGGGTCCCTTACCACTGAGCTACATCCCATTTCCAGCTTTATTTTTTATTTTTTTTTTAAATTGGAGACTGAGTCTCATTACGTTGCTCAGGGCCTCGCTGAGTTGCTGAGGCTGGTCTTGAACTTGTGATCTTCTGCCTCAGCCTCCTGAGTCACTGGTATTCCAGGCATGTGCCACTGGACACGGCCAGTATCATGTTTTTGATGTCCATGTCAGTTACTATAAATTGCTCTAGTCCATACTTGAAATACTTGTTTGTGTATTGTATCATTTAGTAAAAGCTAGAACCAGGTAGCTAGAGGAGAGTATGTTCTCAAGTGCTTATTTTACCCACTGGAAAGGATTGCTACCTAAAACCAAAAATTGATATGGTCATTAATGTTGTGGGACAATTTTTTTTTTTAAGGTAAAGGAAAGAGAGAGAGAAGAAGAGAATCAATTTTATTTATTTTTTCATCTGGCTTTTGTTTTTCTGAAACACACTTGTGTATGTGGTGCTGGGGTCTGAACCCAGGTCCTCCCCCCTTATACATGCCAGGCAAGTGCTCTACTGCTGAGCCACTGCTCCAGCCCCTTTTAGTGTTTTTTTTTTTCTCTCCCGAAAGAGAGGGACAGTGAGAGAAAGAGAAAGTTTTTCATGTGGCTTTCGTTGCTCTGACACTTTGTTGTGTGTGTGGTGCTAAGGTTTGAACCTGAGTCCTTGTGCATGCCAGGCAAGCACCAGAATGGCTTAGCCACTTAATTTTTTTTTTTTTTTTTTTTTAAATCTTGAGACAGGGCCTGGCTAAGTTGCTGAGGCTGGCTTTGCACTTGCGATCCTCGTGCCTCAGTCTCCTGAGCTGCTAGGATTATAGGCATGTGTTACAGTGCCTGGCTCTAAAGTGATTTTTATTTTATTTTATTTTTTTAAGAGGAAGGGGGGGAGGGAGGGAGGGAGAGAGAGAGAGACAGAGAGAGAAAGAAAGAGAGAAAGAATCATTTTTTATTTATTTCTTTACCTGGCTGTGTATATGGTGCTGGGTCCAAACCTGGGTCCTCGCACCTGCCAGACAAGTTCTCTAACCACTGGATTGGTGAATCCAGTCCCCTAAAGTGATTTTTTTTTTTTTTTGAAGAGAGAAGGACAGTGAGAGAAAGAGACAGAGAGAATCAATTTTTATTGAGTTTTTCACATGGCATTCGTTGCTGTGACACTTAGTTGTGTACGTGAGTGCTGGGGTTTGAACCCGTGTATTCACACATTCTGGGCAAGCGCCGTAACCACTGAGCTACCGCTCCAGCCTCCCCAAAGTGATTTTTAAAGATACAATTACATATAGTATCTTCAGGTTATAGTGAGGTAAGTTTTGACAAGTATGTTTGTTTATGCAACCAATACCCCAATCAAAACATAGAACATTTCCATCCTAGAAAGTTTCTTTGTGCCCCTTTCCAGTTTCCCTCCCCATAAGAGGAAACTACCGTTCTCATTCATATCCCCGTAGACCGATTTTGTTGATAAAATTTCATGAAAAGGAAATCATACAGTAGGCATTCCGTGCGTGGAATCGAACCCAGGGCCTTGGGCATGCTCCGCAGTTGAGCTGCAATCCCAGCCTGATATAGAGTTTCTGAGATTCATTCATGTGTGTGTCTCAGTGGTTCTTTTTTATTGCTGGGTGCTGTTCTTGTACAAGCCACTATTTGTTTATGCATTTTTATGGTAAATATTTGAGTTTTCAGTTTTTTTCTATTATGAATAAGGCTGCAATGAATATTCTCTTACCAGTCTTTTTGTGTCTATTCAACTTCATTTCTTTTGGGCAAAACACTTAAGAGTAGATTTGCTTGATATAAGGTAAGTGGGTGTTTAAGTTTAACTTCAGTTACGTGTGTACTTGATTAATGGTGACAGTAATTGTTGTCACTTTAATATATACAATTAAATGGGTCCGTCATTCAAAGTAGAAGATGTACGAGGTACAGAAACTAATACAGCCCTTGGGGTTGGGGTGGTGGACTGTGGGGTTTTTCACCCCCATTGTCTGGATGGATCTTGTTTCAGTGTTTAGATGAGATCTCATATTGAATGTGAGATCCTTTACTAGTGTAGCTGGTTATTTGTTTTCTCCTCCCCTTTCCAATGGACTCTTTTAGAAGAAATGGAGCTGTCACACACATCAAGATCCAGAACACTGGTGACTACTATGATCTGTATGGAGGGGAGAAGTTTGCCACCTTGGCTGAGCTGGTGCAGTATTACATGGAACACCATGGGCAACTGAAGGAGAAGAATGGAGATGTCATTGAGCTCAAGTATCCACTGAACTGTGCAGATCCTACCTCTGAAAGGTCAGTGGCATCTTGGTGACCACAGAGCCTGTGGCCCTCCTGTGCCCTGGGTGTAACCGGGATGCATTGTTGGGGGTCCGTGGGGTCAGTATGGCTCCTCAGGCTATATCTTGGGAGCATTAGGATTCAGCTGTTCTCAAAGTGCCTTTCCTTGGAAAAGCTCCGCTCAGTGTTGCCCTCCTCCTCCAGGGTCTTGTGCTCTTCCTGGGTACTCAGTGTATGCAGTGATTTTAAGATTTATCACACTTCAGCAGATAGTCTTTGGGAGTTATCAGAGGAAAACAGATGATAATAGAGATGCCAAAATTGCAGCCATTCTCCGTGGTGGCTCCTGAGCAGTTATTCAGCAATGCCACCAACAGATGTCACTTTAGACCCAGAAGTGGAGAAGCGGAGACCTCAGAGGGTCAGCTTTTCCTCATTCTTGTACTGTTCTGTCCACAGACGCGTTGAGCGTGACCTTGCTTAGCGGGGACTGTGTTAGTGTGAGGTCTTGCCCTCCACGTTGGGGCCAAGCTGAGAGCTGGGGCTCGACTCACTGGCATTGATCACATTGGCGGTTCACGTTCCCAGCCTCCTTCCGACTCAGCACAGATCTGGGGCTCAGTTAGCCCTCTGTATTCCGTATCTTCAGGTGTGTCCTCGCAGCTCCCATCTCATGTCAGAGCTGTTATGAGCTCACTGCTTGTTTCTCCGCTATCGCTGTAGCTTCAAGCAAAGCGCTGTCACCCAGCTCGGTGAGGTTAATTTCTATATATTGTTCTTTTCATTTGAAATGGGGATGAAAAATAAGTCAGCCTTTTCCTTCGGTGATGAGCTGCTAGGGTGACCTGCTATCATAGCACTTGCTGTCTTACCAAGAGCTGAGGGGGAAGCCACATCATTGGTGGGACTTTGTTAAGGTGTTTGCCATAATGACCTAGGCAGTATTATCTCAAAGTCTGCCCTTGGACGCCCTTGGACTCCCTACACCAGGATTCTCTGGTATGCTGGTTAAAATGCGATTCCTGGGCCCATTCAAACTTAAACTCTGTTGCTATCTCTGGTTGTAGGACCCTGGAGTTCACATTTTTAGGAATGTCCTTTATCCCTACTCCAAGTCCTGTGTGCGTTAAAATTCAGAGGATAATCTAGAATATCAACAGCAACTTTGGAAGTCATTGAAGTGTATGTTGAAAATGTGGGAAAAATTTTGAATGCTTGAGTTAATTCATAATGAAGAACCTTTTTTACCTAGTGATCACATGCCAAAACAAGACCAAGCATTCAAAATGATTTTCTGTCTCTAGCATCACTTTTTATTACACTTCTTTAAATGACTGTGACTAAATAACTGGCCCTTCTAGGCATGGGCAATGAAAAAATGACAAATTGCATTCTTAAAGAATAGGAGATTTGGCTGGAGCGGTGGCTCAGCGGTTCCAGCGCTTGCCTGGAATGCGTGAGGACGCGGGTTCAAATCCCAGCACCACATGCACAACAAAGTGCTATAGCAATGAAATCCACATGAAAAACTAAATACAATTTGATTCTCTCTCTCTCACTATTAAAAAAAAAAGAATAGGAGACTTAAAAGAAAATAGTAAAGTAGAGGAAGGACATTTGTCTCCAAATGACTGTGGCCAGATTCGGCCTGTGGTGGTCATTGTTAGCACCCTTGTCATTTTTCCTGCCTTCTTGGATGCTGAGTATCCAGTGGGGTCGGTCCGTCCCTGGCAGGGACGTGTCAGTCTGTGGATTGTGTTTAGGACTGACTCCATAGAGTAGTCTTGTGAAAAAATACTGTGAAGCCATGGCTAAACTCAATTCATTTTCATTTTTAAAAATTTAGGTGGTTTCATGGTCACCTCTCTGGGAAAGAAGCAGAGAAATTACTAACGGAGAAGGGGAAGCACGGGAGCTTTCTTGTCCGAGAGAGCCAGAGCCACCCTGGAGATTTTGTTCTCTCTGTCCGCACTGGTGATGACAAAGGGGAGAGCAATGACGGCAAGTCCAAAGTGACCCATGTCATGATCCGCTGCCAGGTGAGCTCCGGTTATGCTGCGGTGCTTTCTCTGCGGGGAGCAGACAGACACCTTACTCCCAGCGTTGCATGTCCTGTGCTCATCTGCTCAGGGCCTTCTGCTGCTTTGGAGTGCCGTGGTCCCTGCAGGCTCATTGTGTGAAAGCGCTGTTAGATTCTCTTATGTTTCGTCTGTCTCTGGCAGAGGAGGTTGTGCCTTGGGGCATCACCTTCTGCACTGCAGTGTCCAGTCTGCTTCTGCGCGCTGGCAGCTGGGCTCTAGAGATGGCCCCAGCTCCTCCTTAGCGCAGTCATCCCAACTGACACTGACACTTGACCCTTCCTATCTGGGGGTTCTGCTTCTGGGGATTCAACCAATGGGGGCCAGAAGCATTTGGAGAAAAAATATCGCATCTGTGTTAAACACATGCAGACCTTGCTCCTGCTGTTCTTCCCCAGATGGCTCAGCACTGCGCTGCTTACCTAGCGTCCATATTGTGTTAGGTGTTGTAAGTCGTGTGCACATTATTTAAAGTACGCAGGAGGATTATGCGTTTTATTTTATTTCTTTTTTTGGTGCTAGGGCCCGGCGAATGCTAAGCATGTGTCCTGCCACTGGGCTGTACCATGCCCCGCCTCGTTGCGTTGTTGAACCCACCTCCTCTCGTCATCCTGTTGCTTCCTATCCTTTGTCTGACTTCAGCTGTTATATGTTCCCCCTTCTGGAGGGAGAGTCAGTTTCTGGGCTTCGGTTGGGGATAACAGCAATCTTATTTTTCCACGACCAGGCTGATGAGTGTGTACCCATTGACTGGGAAAACACTGGGATCTACTCCCTTAGCAATTTTCAAGTAAACAAGACGCGGTTGTTGGCTGTAGTCACCATGCCATGCATCAAGTCTCCTGGATTAATTTATTATTCTGAAATCTGATTCTCTTGAGCAGTATCTCCTTTTTCCCCACCCCAAGTCCTTGATAACCCCCATTCAGACTCTGTTACTGTGAGTTTGACATGGAAGTGAGGTCCTGTAGTTTTAATTTTCACTGACTTATTTCACTTAACTATGTCCTTCAGGTTCCTCCAGGTTGTTGCAAATGATAGGATTTCCTCCTTGTTTTTCTTTTTCTTTTTAGGGAGAGAGGGACAGAGAGAAAGAGAGAATCAACTTTATTTATTTTTTAATCTGGCCTTTGTTTCTCCGGCACTTAGCTGTGTAAGTGGTGTTGGGGTTTGAACCTGTGTCCTCGCGCATGCCAGGCAAGCGCTGTAACCACCGAGCCCCTGCTTCAGCCCTTTCTTCTTTTTTTAAGACTGAGAAATATTTCACTGTGATTTCACATGTATATCACATGTTCATTATTCCCCTGCAGATGAACACGTAGGTTGTTTCTGCATGCTGGCCATCGTGAATCACGTTGCAGTGACTGTGGGACTGTGGGAAAAACAAAGATTTAACGTAAAGGCAGTAAACATCATGCTTTTATTTTGAAAGGAACTGAAATATGATGTTGGTGGAGGAGAACGGTTTGATTCTTTGACAGATCTGGTGGAGCATTACAAGAAGAATCCTATGGTAGAAACATTGGGCACAGTACTACAGCTCAAGCAGGTGAGCACAGTGGAAAACTAAAGCTCCTTTTCCTAACAGAATTTGAAAAATTTGGATATAGAATTTTCCAAACATGCAGTGTTAGCTTTCTATCACCGTGACTGCTTCCTTCCTTCATTCCTTCCTTTTTTTTTTTTTAAGAGAGGGAGAGAGTATGAGAAAGAGAGAATCAATTTTATTTAATTTTTCATGTGGCTTTCATTGCTCCAACACTTAGTTGTGCATGTGGTGCTGGGGTTCGAACCCAGGTCCTTGTGCATGCCAGGCAAGTGCTCCAACTGCTGAGCCACTGCTCCAGTCCTTTTTTGTTTTATTTATTTTTTTATGATGACAGCTTTCTATCACTATGACAAAATCCGTGAAAGAAGCAATTTAATAAGAGAAAAGGTTTATTGTGGCTCATGGTTTCAGTCCTGTTGCTTTGGGCATGTGGCAGCCCGGCACATCACACAGGGTGCGTGGAGGAGGAGGCTGGGAAGCAAAGAAAGAGGCAGTAAGAGTCTGGGATCCCAGCATGCCCTTCAGCAGCACCTGCCTAGTGACCTCATCTCTTCCGCTAGGCCCATGGTGCCAGGTCTCCAATGCAGGGGGATATTCAGGATCCGGAGCGTCGTGCAGGAGTCGATGGACGGGTGCCATCAACATCACACACCTACCCATGTCAAGTCTGTTATTCCACTCGCTGGCTCCCTTTTGTAGCATTTGGGTACAGATTCTAGATGTTAGATCTGTGTTTCCATATGTATCTATAAAGGCCTTTTATTTTTGTTTTTTCAGGGCTGAGGATTGAACTTGGGGCCATGTGTGTGCTAGGCAAGCGCTGTGCCTCTGTGCTAAATCCCCAACCCCTATAAAGGCCTTTTAAAGATTTATTTTTATTTTTATTTTGTGCTGGGGATTGAACCCAGGGCCCTATGCAAGCTAAGCATGAGCTCTGCCACTAAGCTCTAACCCCAGCCCGCTTATAGTTTTGTTTTTGTTTTTGTTTTGTGGTGCTGGGGATTGAACCCAGGGCCTTGCACATGCTAGGCAAGTGTTCTACCAGTGAACTAAATCCCCAGCCTCCTTACAGAGTTTTTATTTATTTAATTAATTAATTAATTAATTTTTTGAGAGAGAGAGAGAATGAATCAGCTTTAATTATTTTTTCATCTGGCCTGTTTCTCTGACACTGTTGTGTATGTGGTGCTGGGGTTTGAACCCAGGTCCTCGCGCATGCCAGGCAAGTGCCGTAACCACTCCAGCTCTTTATTTATTTATTTATTTATTTATTGGGTTTTTTTAAATTCAGAAATTTTTATTTGTTGAACAAACAAGCTTCTAATGAAAAAAATAAAATATATTATATAAATTCTAAAAATATGGAATGCTTCACGAATCTGCATGTCATCCTTACACAGGGGCATTGTTAATCTTCTCTGTATTGTTCCAGTTTTAGTATATGTGCTGCCAAAGTGAGCGCTTATTTATTTTTAAAAAGAGAGAGAGAATCAATTTTATTTATTTTTTTAAACTGGCCTTCGTTTCTCCAACATGTGTGTGTGGTGCAGGGGTTTGAACCCCGTTCCTTGCTCATGCCAGGTAAGTGCTCCACTACTGAGCCACTGCTCCAGCTCCCTTACAGAGCTTTAAAATGTTTTCATTGCAGATCCACCTTTGCTTACCTTTAGGTGATCACACTTATTTGGAATAGTTGGCATGAATTTTTTGGTAAATATTGTTCTGTTCATAAAGAAAAATAAGTTTGCATTTCTTTCTTTCTTTTTTTTTTTTAAGAAAGAGGGGACAGTAAGAGAGAGAGAGAGAGAGAGAGAATCAATTTTTATTGAGTTTTTCACATGACTTTCGTTGCTCTGACACTTAGTTGTGTACGTGGGTGCTGGGGTTTGAACCCATGTACTTGTGCATGCCTGGCAAGCGCCGTAACCACTGAGCCACCGCTCCAGCCCCTAAGTTTGCATTTATATCAGCAGAAAAAGCATGTGTGGATTGGAGAAAGATACACTTCCTGACAGAGTGAACAGAAAGTGAAGTGGATTTGAAATTTTTTGCTGTGAATTTCTATGCCCTTTACATCCCGTCTTTGCCTTTGTGAATTCCACCACAGGAGTCTTTTTCTTTTGCATTACCATCTTTTTAAAAAGCACTTTCTTTCTTTTCCACCAACTTGAACTTGGTCAGCCTCTCAACACCACACGGATTAATGCTGCTGAAATAGAGAGCCGGGTTCGGGAACTAAGCAAATTAGCTGAGACCACGGATAAAGTCAAACAAGGCTTTTGGGAAGAGTTTGAGGTAAGGTCTTCAACAATTGCTTTCATGTGAGTTATTAAATCCTATTTTTAATGGAAAAGAGGTTTGCCTTATGTTTGGAGTTGCGTCTGAAAGACTTGACTCAGACACCCTTCCTCAACTCAGCATTGATTGACGTGGAACACGTTGCTGAGGGGCTTCTGGAAACAGAAGGGCATTGTGTTCTCAGAGAAAGCGGCTGGCAGTTAGTGTTAAGGGCTTGAGCCAGCAGCTCCATTTGGCTCTTTTGGTTCAGACTGCTGGCAAAACCCCAGAAAAACAAGAGGATCTAATTCCTTCGGAAGATTTCCAGCACTCACTGAGGTCTTTAGAAAGACTGTAGCCTTATTGATGTGAATGGGTCCAAGAGAGATAGCTTAAGTTTGCTTTAATGTGGGATTTCAAATTGAAACTTGGGGGAGTTATGTGGACTAATTCCTTTCCCGAAACTCACCTAGGCAGGCAAATGTCCTGCTGCCATCGCGCTCTTGCATGCCACACACCCATTGCTCCTGCAGTCTCTTTCTCTCCTTGCCCACTCGGCAGAAGACTGTCTCACAGCCTGGTGTGGCGGTGCACACCTGTTAATCCCAGTGACTCGGGAGGCTGAGGCAGGAGGTTTGCAAGCTTGAGGCCAGCCTGGGCAATTCAGTGAGACCCTGTCTCAAAGGGAAAAAATAAAAGGGTTGGGGATGTTGTTTAGTGGCAAAGTGCCGGCGGGTTCATTCATTAATTAGTACCAAAAAGGAAAAAAAAAAAAGCAAAACAACAAACCCAAAAGACTTCACAAAGATCTTGACATATTTACTCTGTAGTTATCCCCAGTATAGAGCAGTGCCAGGCACCAGCTGAAACTCCGTAAATATTTGTTGCATGATTATTTATACTTAGCTAAGTTTATTGACATCATCTCATTATTAGTATTCTGTTTTGTGGGAATGATTATTCCACACTTCTTGTTGGACTTTAGAATTTACCAGTACTTGTGGTAATGACAGTGATGAACAGGCAGAGGAAGTCCTCTTAGCCACCAGGTGTAGAGCAGCGTGGTGAGGTGGCTGACTCCTGCGTGCAGGCCGGAAGCCCGAGGCCTGGGGGCTTGTGTCGTCTGTCCACCCTGCCCAGCACGGAGGCGGGTGACACCAGCATATGCACCTACTTGCTCCACACTGCTCACCAGGGACTTGCATCTGGGTTTGTTCTCACGCAGGCCTTGGGTTAGAACAAAACAGACCGGCTTCGCATTTAAAGGAGCTGCTAGGTGAGAAGGAAAACAGTGACAGGTGTCAAGGAGAAAGTGATGATTGCACAATGAGTCAGAATTTTTATTTTTAATTTTTTTGTGGTGCTGGGGCTTTAACCCAGGGCCTCACACACACGAAGCCTGGGCTCTGCCACCGAGCTGTTTACCAGCCCTCCAGTTTTTGTGACTCTTTCAGAGATGTTTAGTCAGATCACTGCCATGCCTCTGACTCATTCGCGGTCAGCTAATCGGACGCACGAGCGTGTGGGCAGCTTGTCTTTTCTTTCTGTTAAGCTCTCTTTCTTTTTTTTCTTTAAGAAGGAGAGGGAGAGGATGAGAGAGGGAGAGAAAGAGAGAGAATCAACTTTAGTTTTTCATCTGGCCTTCATTTCTCCAACACTTAGTTGTGTTGGGGTTTAAACCTGGGTCCTTGTGCATGCCAGGCAAGCGCTCCAACCACTGAGCCACCGCTGCAGCCCTTCTGTTAAGCTTTGTAATTTTGTAAAATGCTAGTTTGCTTCTAAAGTCAAATCTAAAAATCAAAATGTATTCAAAGATGTCTGTCTTTTTTTTTTTTCTTTTTTGGTACCAGGGTTGGAACCCAGGGGCGCTTAACCACTGAGCCACATTCTCCTGTTTTTGGTTTTCTTTGTTTTTTTGTTTTTTTTTAAAGACAGAGGGGACAGTGAGAGAAAGAGAGAAGCGATTTTTAGTTTTTCATGTGACTTTCATTCGTTGGACACTTCATCGTGAACGTGATGTGATGCTGGAGTTTGAACTCGGGTACTCACACATGCCAGGCAAGCACCGTAATCTCCAAGCCACCGCTCCAGCCCCTCTCCCGTTTTTTTAAAACAAGTCTCTCTTTCCTTTCCTTTTCTTTTTCTTTCTTTTTTTTTTAAGAGTGAGAGGTGGGGCTAGAGTGGTGGCTCAGTGGTTACAGCGCTTTCCTGGCATGCATGAGTTTGCAAGTTCAAACCCCGCCACCATGTATACAACGAAGTATTGGAGCAACAAAAACCACATGAAAAACTAAATAAAATTAATTCTTTCTCTCTCACTGTCCCTCTTTCTTAAAGAGAGAGAGAGAGACAAAGGGACAGTGAGAGAAAGAGAATTAGTCTTATCCAGTTTTTTTTTTTTTTTATGAAGAGAGAGGGACAGTGAGAGAGGCAGAGAAAGAGAGAAACAACTTTAGTTTTTCACATGGCCTTAGTTGCTCCAACACTTAGTTGTGTATGTGGCGCTGGGGTTTGAACCCAGGTCCTCGTGCTTGCAGGCAAGCACCAAAACCGCTGAGCCACAGCTCCAGCCCCATCTTACCAGTTTTTTGTGAGGCTTTTTTTTGGTTGATCCAATACCTTGCCATGCACATGGTGCTAGGGCTCGAACCCCCGTCCCTGTGCGTGCCAGGCAAGTGCAGTAACCACTGAGCCACCACTGCAGCCTCACATCCCTGTTTTTAAAAATTTTTATTTTGAGACAGTTTCTCACTACATTGCTCAGGGCCTCGCTAAGATGCTGAGGCTGGCTTTGAACTTGAGATCCTCTTGCCACAGCCTCCTGAGCTGCTGGAATTATAGGCGTGCCCCACTGTGCCCAGCTTAATCTCGTACTTTACTTTTTTTTTTTTCTAAAGAATACCTTTATTTAATTAATTAATTAATTTTTAAAAATTAACTCAGAGCCTTACACATGCGAGGCAAGAACTCTGCCACTGAGCTACCTCCCTATCCTCTCATACTTACTTTAGAAACCACAGCAGGGCTGGGAATGTAGCTCTGAGGGAAAGCACTTGCCTAGCATGTACAAGACCCTGGGTTGCATCCCCAGCAATGTCCAAAAAGATTTTTTCAAAACTATTTTAAAAAAATCACTGAGGACAGAGATGTGGCTCAGTGGTAGAGTGCTTGGCTAGCATGCTTGAGGTCCTGGGTTTGATCTTCAGCACTGCAAAAATAAATCGATAGTTAGCAAGCTAGCAAGCGTAGCTGAGCCAGATGTGGTGGCACATACCTGCAGTGCTCGCTACTCGGGAGACTGAGGCGGGAGGACTGCAAGTTGGAGGTCAGTCTGCGCTACCTAGTAAGGCCCTGTCTTAAAGTAAATAGGCCAGGAATGTAGCTCAGTGGCACAGTGATTGCCTAGCATGTGCAAGGCTCTGGGTTCTATCCCCAGTACAGGGGGGGGGAAAAAGACATGAGCTTGAAAGGAACCCCTCGCCTACTCTTCTAGCCATGGAAAAAGATACTGAATGTGAATGCTGACTTGATGGTTTCACTCTGTGACATAGTCAGGTTCAGCCCATCTTTTATACATAATTAACAGCAAAAGTGGAAAGACTGGGTTGACTTTGGGGGAAGTGGAAAACAGATGAGGTTGCATCTATACAAGTTCTCTATGGAGATCAGACTGTGGCAGTAAATTGTCACACATTAAACCAGGGATTAAGGTTTCATGGCACCCGAAGCTACTTCTAAATAGCTGTTGGCCTGCTTTCTAGATCTCTTATGTATCTGCTTTTCAAATTCAGTCAGTTTTTAGAAATTGGCTTTTCAGGCTGTAGCCAGGGGAATAAGGCTGAGAACAGAACAGACCATCACAGAAAAAAATTAAATACTTAGAGACAGATATTCATTATAATTTAAATCCCCTGAAACTGGGCTGGAGCGGTGGCTCAGCAGTTACAGCACTTCCCTGGCATGCACAGGGGCACGGGTTCAAACCCCCAGCACCACATTCACAACAAAGTGTCAGAGCAACGAAGGCCACATGAGAAACTAAATAAAATTGATTCTCTACTTCTCTCTCCCTCTCTCTCTGTCTCAAGGAAAAACAAAAAATAACAACAACAACAAAAACAAAACAAAAAGAGCCAACCCTAAAACTGAAGTTTGGTCCACAGCAGCAAGGTGGTGTCGTGATCACACCTTAGCTGTTTTGTTTCCGGGAGATGATACATTTGGAGTCACATCCTTCTTTTTTTTTTTTTTAAAGAAAGAGGGGACAGTGTGAGAGAGAGACAGAGAGAATCAATTTTAATTTAGTTTTTCACATGGCTTTTGTTGCTCTGAGACTTCATTGTGTACGTGGTGCTGGTGTTGGAACTCGCGTACTTGTGCATGCCAGGCAAGCGCCATAACCTCTGAGCCACCGCTCCAGCCCCGAGTCACATCCTTCTTACAGTGTGCTCTGATGGTCTTTGAAATGAACCAGAGATCTAAATTTCATTGCCACTGATAATTTAACTCAGACAGCTGTATTTTATTTGTCTCTTTGCGTATCTCCTGCTTTCCTGCAAAATTCTACATGTCATTTTAAGTGTATTTACCCAGAAGAGATTCATGAATTGTTTTTGCTTTGGGTGCCTCTTAAGATACGTGGCCTCTTGGGGTTGTAGAGCACTGGCCTAATGTGTGAGACCCTGAGTTCCATCTCCAGCTGAACTGAAACGAACCATGTCACACCTACTGCACTGCACGTACCGTGCCATACCGGGTGCCCCTCATGAAGCACTTTGGTTCTTTTCGCCTTTGCTGTAAAGATAAATTCAGGCCAGTAATTTGCTTTTAGGATATGTTGTCTGATCAGGGCATTGTGAACACAGCCTTTGATTTTTCTTAGCAATTGCACATTTCTGATCTGTGTAAACATCTTGGGTCTCTGGCATATCCTTGCTCATGAATGTGAAGAGGTGGATAATTTTTCCAGATTTGTTGAAATAAAGTTCTGCTCAAATAAGACTGGCACTAAGTCAGAAGACAGGTTAGATTATGTAATTTTGTTCCTGCAACATGCATGTTCATTACAGCTTCAGTCAGCCCTGTGCACCATGGCGAGGCATGTATTCTGTGACCGCATTTATAAGACATTTGCCCTCTCTCGGTGCCTTCCCCTCCCTCTTGAGTCCTCTAGGCCTTCCAGGGGTGCTGTGGGTTGAGCCTGCACGCTGACATCTGACTGATGGAGGTCTTGCTGCTGAGCCCTTCCGGTCTCACCGTCCACCTCTACCCCACTCCTCCAGCCTGCTGCCCTCTCCGTATACAGCACCCCTGCTCTCCATGCACAGTTCCTTCTTTCTTTTCCTTTAGCAGATTTTTCTGCTTCTCAATTTATAAACCTTACTAGAGCCCCCTATGATCTTCAAACTGGCAACTTTCAGTCTTTGTATCAAAGTCTCAGATGCCATCTATTTCTGGTCCAAAGAGTAGTGCCAAGAACACACATAGAACAAATAATTCTGCCTGGGCCTCCCCATTTGGAGAATAGTTCTCAGAGATAAGCCTTGTAGCAAGCTGGGCAGATGTTCCAAAAATACCTGCCCAGAACTGTGGGCATTGGTAGCAGCAGTGACTTACTGCTTCCTTCCTTCAGCAAATGTTTACGGAACACAGACTGTCGGCTTGAGATCCAGGTTCTGGGGATGCACCCATGCAGAGAACAAACCATTCTTTCTCTTTGTCGTGCTTGTAGTCAAGCAGGAGAGGCGGTAAAGTCAGAATCATTTACGTGTTCAGGAGATGATGATAGCGCCGTGGAGAACAGGGACTGGTCAAAAGGGTGTGTTGCTGGGTCTCTGTGACAAGCGGCTTTTGAGCAGACCTCTGAAGGCAGTCGAAGAGCAAGGCATGCATTTACCCTGAGGAAGGACATTGCAGGCGAAGGGAGCAGAGTGCCAAAGCACGGCCCCAGCAGGAGACAGGCCACTGCAGTGGAGTGGATGGGCAAGGGGGAATGGAGGTGGAGGCATGGCACAGGGGTCAGGTCACGAAGGGATTGTGGGTCAATGCGGGCCTTGGCCGTTCCTTGTAGGAAGATGGAGTGTGTGGAGGGTTTTGACACAGGAGTGGTGGGATCATTCTGGCTGCTCTGAGAGGAAAGGTACAAGGGGAAAGTGGGTCAAGGACACCCGGAAAGAGGCTGTTGTAGCGACCTGAGCTGGGAAGTGCTGGTGGTCTGCGCCAGGGAGTATTTCAGCTGTGGAGGTGTTTCGGGGTGGACTTGATAGCATGTGAAGGTAGATTTGATGGCAAGGGTGAGATGAGCGCGTTAGGCTCCAGCTGTTGGTGGGATGCAGTTGCCACTTACACTCAGGAGAAGACCGGAAGGAGCAGGAGGGCATCCGCTTTCAGAACTGCTGGTTTCACATCTACTCAGGATGTATCCCTTCAATGAACTTTGTGGTGTTACAGTTGAGATTGTGCTAGGGTTCTTCCTTGTTTTTTCTTCCCCTGGCCAATATCTCTCCACTGTGCAGGCCCTAGCCTCAGGAGCATTTTCTCAGGGACACCCTCCCTGTTCCCCCTCCCCATTCCTGCGTAGTTCTTCCTGTTATATGTACGCATAGCCATAAATTCTTTCCTTTGTAGTAGTTACCATGCTTGGATTTCATGAATGATTTGTGGGGTTATTGGTTTATAGTACTATGAATTTTTAGAAGCAGATAATGTTAGTAGATCTGTTGGATAAAGAGATGGAACCAACAGGGCACAGAGAGGCACGTTTTGAAACTGCATGTGGGTTATATGCATATCGAGCCCCCCAAGGACAGAAAATGCCGTTTCGTTGATTATAGCTCCAGAATCCAGCAGAGAACCTGTCACCCAGTAGGCCTCAGAATAAGTATTCGTAGACGTGTTGAATCTCAGCTGTTTGTAGTTGTGCGAGAAAGTTGTGCTGGGTTCTGGCTCTGTGCGTGTCCATCTGCGAGAACGCGATGCTTGAGGAGTCTGGAGAAGCGTTCTGGGTTCTGCTCTGAGGTGTTCTGCTTTTCTTCCAGTTGGCTTTGTTTTCTTTCTTTTTTTTTTTTAAGAGAGAGAGAGGAAGGGAGGGAGAGAAAGAGAATCAGTTTTATTTATTTTTCCATGTGGTTTTTGTTTTTCCAACTTAGTTGTGTGTGTGGTGCTGGGGTTTGCATGTGGGTCCCTGCGCATGGCAGGCAAGCGCTCCAACCCCGTTTGTTTTCCCTGTTCAAGGCTCAGTGGGCACATTTAGCTTTGGAACCCAAGAAGCTGTACTGATGGTCCGCAGTGCTGAATTTCAGAAAGATTTTAGTTTTTGAAGTTTGATTAAACAGCAACAACAACAACCACACAAATAAAACAAAACCCCCAAATCTAGAGCAAGTCCTCAAAGCCATACAACGCCTTTTCCCCGGGGTTATTTTTTCTAATGCTTTCCAACTCATTTCCCTCAGTAACTTCGTTTCTTAAGCCCAGCCTCCTCCTGTTCCCAAGCCTCTCTTCTCCGCAGAGGTCTGAGCAGATTTCTTCCCTGTGTGTGTGTGTGTGTGAGAGAGAGAGAGAGAGAAAGAGAGAGCGAGCGCGCCCAGTGCAGGATTCCGCTGAAGGCCACAGAGGTGTCATGGTTCACCCGCAGCGCTGCTGGCCTGTGTGGTTCCAGGAGGAGCAGCTGACCTTCAACCTGCAGCGCAGTTTGATTTCCTGAGTGCTTACGTCCTGCTTAGGGGAGTCATAGAGTCTACTTCGAGGTGGTTAGGTTTATGGAAACAAGACTTCAACTGCACCCCAGAGCCATGTCTAGAATAATTCTTGCTGGGGATGTGTAGCAGAAATCTTCCCCTTGGTGACTAAGCCACACACAGCACGGAGCTAGGGCTTCAGATGCTCCAGGACGACAGGCTTGGCCTTGTCCAGAATCTCCCATCTGGGCCTGAGCTCCTGGTTGCTCCACAGCACTGCTGCCTTCCGGGGCAGAGCCCCGCAGTGGCCAGGGGTTGAGATGCTTCATCTTGACGGGCCTTTTCCGGAGCCTTCTTAGATTCTCTCCCACCTCTGCTTGACCTTCGCCTTTGCCTCCAGATGGACTTGCTGCCTGGTCTCTCCTGTGGTGCTTCCGTCTCCCTCAGTTCGCCCCTCGCCCCGCAGCCTCCTTTTCTCCTCGGGTCCTCCCTGCCTTACCCTTGTACTGTGCCTCTTCCCTGAGGTTGCAGTGACACTTTGGAAAGACACAGTGGCTTTCTGATTGGAATTCCGATAGTCATTTCTTAGCTTGCAGGTGGTTTCTGGGAGCAACTGAGGCTAGAAACAGGTAAAGGGCTCAGGGGGTCCAGCAGAGACAAGAAGGCGTCCCAGCAAGTGGGGAGCTACGTGGGAGGCCTTGCTGCACCTGATCAGCTCGCTCTGGGCCTCTCTGGAACCCGCTGGCTCATCTCACTCTTTGGGAAGTGCACCCGTCCTCTTCCTGTTCAGATTACCCCTGAGTTGATGTCACTTTGGAGCTCTAGTTCGGCTCTCTGGGTTGTATGTGCCACATTTTTTCTTGACTGCCATCTTTCTTCAAACTCAAGCATTCCAAAAAGGATCTGTGATTTCATTCTTCAAACCAGACGTCCCCTTTCACTTGCTTGTCCCTGTTAGTGGTGTGTTTATTCCGACCGGAAGGCTGGGGTCCTTGGCTCATTTTTCTCCTCTTTCTCCCGTCTCTTACCATTGGAAGGGTCCTGTTGCGTTTTCTTTCCTATTGTCTTCCTGCTCTTAGGTGGAGGAAGGGAACTGGCGTTTGCTCTGTCTGTCATGCTGCATATGGGGAGGGCCTCCCAATTGCACCCCTAGATCTCGTGAGGTTGGGTGACATGTCAGACTCTGAGAGATCGGGCACCAGCCCAAAACTGTCCAGGCGGGCAGTGGTGGAAACAGGATTCTAGCCTTATGCCTGGGGTGCAAGCTTCCGCTACCTCTAAGACACGAGCTGCTCTTCCACTCCAACCTCTCTGCCTCTGGCCCTCCGTTCACCATTCCTGCTAATCTCTCAGTATTTCTTTTTTTTTTTTTTTTTTTAAAGAGAGAGGGACAGTGAGAGAGACAGAGAAAGAGAGAAACAACTTTATTTAGTTTTTCACATGGCCTTAGTTGCTCCAACACTCAGTTGTGTACGTGGTGCTGGGGTTTGAACCCTGGTCCTCGTGCTTGCCAGGCAAGCGCTGAAACCTCTGAGCCACCGCTCCAGCCCCAATCTCTCAGTATTTCTCATGTCACCTTTCTGCTCAAGAAGCTTCAGTCATTCCCAGTTTCCTTCCAAGGGCATGGCATTTGCATTTTGGAGATGAAGAACCTCATTCCCAGCAAAAGCAAGAAAGTTGACCTCAGGGTTGAGGCCAGCACGTGAGTGGCGAGGCTTCATCTTGGGCACATCTGCCTCCACTCCTGCCGCTCCGTGCTTCCTTTCCCTCAGCCATTAAGCTGCTTCTGCCCAGCTCTCGAGGCCTCTTGCATTCTCCTTCCTGTCCCCGTTTCACTGCCATTGCTAGCGCAGTGTCCGCCCTTGCAGCTGAGTCTTCTCACCCACCCACGTTAGCTGGGCTTTGCACGCAGCTCCCAACTTGCTGCCATGCTTTCCTGCCTCACCTATACCTGTTGAGCGCCTTTACCTGTTTCCAGCCTCGGCCCCTCACAGAAACCACCACTGGAGTCTTTTCATGGATCTTCCTCCCAGAATCCCCCACACGCACTCTGGTCCGGGTGCTGGGAGGGAACCAGGGCTCTCCGCGGAGCCACGCCCCAGCCTAGCTTACGCCTTGCTGCTGGTGGTGTGCTGGCGGCACCTGTTCTCCCCCAGACACCAGCCCTTCTCACTTTGCTTTCCCCCATACGTTCTGCCTTGCTGGCTGCTGAAGAGCCCCTGCAAGGGACCACACGGTGGCGGGGCTTGGGCCCTTGGGTGCTCTGGAAGTGATTGGCAGCTGGTGTGGTGTCTCCAGCAGCCTTTCAATGCTGGGTGCCCAGTGGATTCGTTCAGGAGGAGGTGCCCCAAACACACCGCAGAGAAATGGTGATAGGCTTTGCCATGTGGCCTCAAAAGCAGGGACTTTCACCGCCCTCAGTGCCCAGTGACACTGAGTTTGCAGTAGGGAAGACAGGGTGAGGACAGGCACCCGAACAGCACAGGTGTCTTCAGGAGGGTGGAGGCTCCACGTTGGAGCCAGCCTAGGTGGGCACTGCAGCAATGCTTCGTGGACCACAGCCAGAGGGGCCGCACAGTGACAGCCTTTCTGGCTCCTTTCTCACTTCAAGAAGCTACTGCCAGTGTGTGTGTGTGTGTGTACTCCCAGGAACTTTTACATTTTTATTTATTATTAATTTGTTTATAAAAACTTTATTATTGAACATTTCAAAGACTCAAAACCTAACAGTACAGTGAGCCTCTTTCCCCCAGCATCTAGTTTTAACACTTAGAAAGCTTTTATAAATCATGTTTCCTCCCCCTCCATCCTCTCCCCTGCCTCATCCAGTATATCATTGGACCTTTGTTTTTATGCTTTTTTTTTTTCCCCTAAAGAGAGGGGGGACAGTGAGAGAAAGAATCAGTTCCATTTAGTTTTTCACGTGGCTTTCGTTGCTCCAACACTTTGTTGTGTATGTGGTGCTGGGGTTCATACCCATCTCATCTTGCATGCCAGGCAAGCATTGTAACTGCTGAGCCACTGCCTCAGCCCCAGAGCTTTGTTTTAAAAGTAACCCTAGGCCGGCCCTGTATGGCACGCCTGTAATCTCACCTACTTGGGAGACTGAGGCAGGAGGTTTTTAAGTTTGAGGCCAACCCAGGCAAGTTAGCAAGACTCTGTCCCAAAATAAAATTAAAAAAGGGATGGGGATGTAGCTCAGTAGTATAGCACCCCTAAGTTCAATCCCCAGTCCTGGAAGAAGAGGAAAAAATGTAACGCTGTGGCATGATCTGGCTTGCTCTTTGGCTGGCCGGCTGACTTACTTCCACTCTCTCTCTCTCTCTCTCATTGTGGATGGACCTCAGGGACTCAAGCTTGCTCGCCAAATGCTCTACCCAGCTACACCCAGTGTATTTTTTCCGCCTAGTGTTTTGACCCTGTTGCTTGGGGAGTTGTCTTGGTGCATGTGGGGGCATGTGACTGCATGTTCGTGGACTGCCTGCCTCCTTGATTCTGCCTCCAGTTTTCATTCATGAAGTTCTAGTTGAGAGCCAGATCCAGTGGCTTGCTCTGTTCTGTTTTGGTCACCAGTGGCTGGGGCTTCTGCCGTGGGTATGAGTTTGGTAGGGGTCCAGGGTGGGGAGCAGGGGTGCTCGGTGGTCATGCCTCTGCCACTCTGAAGTGTGTAGTGTGCTCAGGGCACTAGTTTTCTTGATGTTTTTAAAGGTTTAATGGTGTGGTCCGGTCTCTGGCTCTTGCTCTGCCAGGACTTAGGCAGTCAGGCGACCATATTCTGCTTCTGATCCTCTGACGGTTCATAGTTTGGTGCAAACCTTTAGGATGCCTTTCTTGGGAAAACAGGGTAGTTTGCAGCCTGTGTCTCAGCTTTACCTTGTCCTTTTTTTTTTTTTTTTTTTTTTAAGAGAAGGATAGTGAAAGAGAGAGAGAGAGAGAGAGAATCAATTTTTATTGAGTTTTTCACATGGCTTTCGTTGCTCTGACACTTAGTTGTGTACATGGGTGCTGGGGTTTAAACCCGTGTACTTGGACATGCTGGGCAAGCGCTGTAACCGCTGAGCCACCGCTCCAGCCCCTTGTCCTTTTTGCTGCCTGTCCCAGGTCTGATCATCAGCATCCCTGCCAAGACCCAGTGGGAAGTGGGGATGGAGACAGTGACATGCAGTTTGACAGGTCATTACAGCTCTGTGTCCCAGGATCTGCTGGAGAGAAGGAGGCTGGGAAGATAAGCCCTGGCAGGATGTGGCTCCATCGAGGGCTTCTTGGACATGCTTCTGGCCCCGGTGCCGTCAACCCTGTGCTGGGGAGGAAGTGCCCTGTGGTACATGGTAGCTGCAGCTGGGGAGTCTCTGTGGGCGGAGTGTGCGTGCTCACAGTCGCCGAGTTCTTTTTATCTTCCTCTCACTCTGGATGGACAGCTGCCTTTCACTCTGGGAAATGAAATGTGTTCAGGCAGCTTGGGCCCCAGGCGCAGATGACAGTGGGCCACCAGACACTAGGAAAGGGGCTGGGGAAGAGATGCACCATTAGCCATTATTCATCTATGACAGCTGCCAGCCACTGGCATTCAGCACCCAACTGTGCCTGGGATGCCAGGGGCACTGAGCCTATGCTTCTTGGGAGTCTTGGGGTCCAGAGGCCTGTCTCGATTTGTGACTGTTCAAACCCATCTGGAGAGGCAATTAGGAACTTTTTTTTTTTTTTTTTTTTAAACAGAGAGAGGGACAAAGAGAGAGAGAGAGTGAGAATATTAACTTTATTTAGTTTTCCATGTGGCTTTCGTTGCTCTGACACTTCGTTGTGTATGTGGTGCTGGGGTTTGAAATCATGTCCAAGTGCCATAACCCCTGAGCCACTGCTCAGCCTGGCAGTTGGGAACTTAATACAGGATAAGGAATGCCTCTGGAAGACCCCCGGGGCCATTTAATCTGAATGCCATGGGTATCCACGAAGACTTCCCTGGCCTGGAAATCAGGATTTAGCCTGGCTAAGTGTTTCCTTTGTGTGCAAGATGATTCTTGGGGCACCCCACTATAGTAACTAGGATTGAATTAGCAAATGAGAAGGATTTTCTCTTTTTAATTCTTATTTATTTATTTTTTGGTACCAGGAATTGAACCCAGAGGTGCTTAACCACTGAGCCACATCCTCAGCCCTTTTTATGTTTTTATTTTGAGACAGGTTCTCAATAAGTTGGTTAGGGCCTCACTGAGTCCCTGAGGCTGGCTTTGAACTTGCGATCCTCCTGTCTAAGCCTCCTGAGGTGCTGGGATTACAGGTGTGCACCACCGTGCCTGGATCTCTTCTTTTTAATTTTTAGCTAGTTCTCTTGAGACACTTAGGAAAAGGTCTCAATAAGGACTAATGTGTTTTTAACATCTACCTCTAACATGTGCCAGTGTCCCTTTTTTACACAGCCTCGGGCATGTCCCAATATCTAGGTAGAATTTGGTTACATTTTGCTCTTATTCAGTTCCTTTTTCTGGTCACCTTCTGTGTGCAGTGGGTGATACTGGTTTTCACATGGCAACTTTTATATGAAGTTTCCTTTAGAAATACATTTTATGAAGGGAAAAAGAGGAGGTCAGTTTAGGAAACCAAGTGACATTGCAGGCAGTGTGCAGAGACAGCAGAGCATCTTGAAGGTGCCTTCAAATGACATCAGGCTGGCAGAGGCCCCTCTGGTATTTTGCCTGAGATGGTTTCCTTTCATGTTGAAGTCTTGCCTGTTTTAAGTGAGGGGCCTGTGGTTTGTCCTCTCCACCCTCTCTTCCTTCCTCTCTCCCTCCTTCTGTTCGTTCATTCAGCCAACACCTCCTGAATGCCCACTGTGTGCTGGGAGCTGTGTTGGTTGCTGACGGTGCAAGGTGGGCTCTGGTTCTCTGCTGGGCCAGTCAGACTTGTAAAGACAGAGCTGGGACATTCTCACCCACTTGTGGAAGCAAAAGCTGATCTCAGAGAAGAGAGTTGTGTAGTGGGTACCAGAGCCTAGGAGGGTGTGTGGGAGGGAGGATGGGGGCAGAATGGTTAATGGGTGCTGGGTGCAGCTGAGCAGCAGGAATAACTTCCAATGTTCTGTGTGTGGTGCAGTGCACAGTAGGGCAACTATGGTTGACAACAGTTGAGTGTTTCAAAATGGCCAACAGAATGTTGAATGTTCCTAGCACCAAGAGTGATGTGTCTGAGGTGGCAGATAAGCCAGCTACCCTCATCTGGTCATTGTACATTGTGTGTGTATATTGAAGTGCCTCACTGTCCCCCATAAGTATGTGCAATTGCTCTCTGTCAGTTAAAAGAAAAAGGCAGAGCTGGGCTCCAGTGTGGCAGGCATACTCGAGGAGGAGACTGCAGAGCCCACAGCACCAAGGACACCTCTCCAACTGCTGAGTGGGCCAGAGCTCTCCAAAGAGGAAATACTTGAGGTGCACCCTAAAGAATAAGTCCAGCTGGGCTGTTCATGGGTGCTGAAGGCAGGGAAAAGGATTTCTAGGCAGAGGGACTGGCGTGTCCAAAAGTAAAGACCTGAAAGAATCTGAGCCGAGATCAGAATCTTAGTGTGGTTTGGGGATGAACAGGGTTTCTCAAACTTCAATGTGCGTGCATTTGAATCACTTGAAAATTTTGTTAAGATCCAGGTTTTGAATGGGTAAATCTGGGGCCTGGGCCCAAGCTTCTCTTTCTTTTATTCTTTTTCTTTTTTCTTAAGATCTCCAAAATGAGTTAGTTATTTGGTCTCAATAAATTGATCAGTAGGATTAAGAAGTCAGTGTGGCCTGGGTGGGCTGAGCCTGTGTTAACTCTCCGTGGTGCTGATGCTGACCACACAGAGTAGCCAGCGTGGTCGTTTGTGTAACCATGAAATTTCATAGCAGTGCTCAGCTCCTGCTTCTGTGCTTCAGTGGGCTCTGTTTTGGGATTTCCATGTATCTCATTTAACCCTTACCCCAACCCTGTGGGGTGGGTAATCGGGATCGTCCCCATTTTACACTTGGATACCAAGGCACAGGCAGGTTCCCTAACATGGTGGAGCAGGAGGGGTTGAGGCTAGAGGCAGAACTGGTTGGCCCAGAGATGAGAAAGCCTCCAGCGTCATGCTGAAAAGCTTGAACTTGATCTTGGAGGAGAGAGAAGTGGAAAGTGATCAGCCGGGCTGGTGCTGGAGGAATCAATCCTTTTTAGTGGTGCTCTGACGCTGTGCCTTCCGGGAGCGGGTGTCATGTGAAGTTTGGTTCACAAGCGAAGGCCATGGTGCTTTCCTGCCAAGTTCATTTTCAGTTAAGCTGTTGTCATTTTGTCAATGATATTGTTGTCATTTTGCTTCATCCTCTCAGTTGATTTTTAAATGATTTGTTCAGTTCAGTGTTTGAACTTCTGTTCAAACCTTACCTTAATGACCTGTCTAAATGTCAAGATCAAGCCTCCTTCCTAATGCTGCGATGTTCGTGGTAAGGCTGGCTCACCATTCAAGGAAACAGCAGCTTGCAGCAGGCGAGTGGCTTTGGTTGCTTAATCTGAGCTCATCTGAGAATTTGAATGATTGTTTTACTGTATCATTGCCTTTTTCTCTTAAGGTGTCAGCCAGCTAAATACTCTTGCTGTCAAGGCTGAACATTGTTTTCTTTAAATTGAGAGAGAGAGGGAGAGTGGAGACGGGAGAGAGAGAGAGAGAGAGAGAGGTTCAACTTTATTTTTCCATCTGGCCTTTGTTGTTCTATGCTTAGCTGTGTATGTGGTGCTGGGGTTTGAACCCAGGTCCTTGCACATGCCAGGCAAGCGCTCTACCACTGACCCCACTGCTCCAGCCCCTGAATATTGCATTTTGAAACCAGGAGTCAAATACCAGTTTAAAATCCTGACTTTTATATCTGTCTTTGGAATTCAGATAAATGAAATGGAAGCAACATAGGCCTGCCGCGTTGTAGAATACTGTCTCTATCTCTAACTTCCTTGTAGAAATCTTTAAGGGGAAGCCACTTTGGCCTTTCCTATAGAAAAATTGTTTCTTGTTTTAGCATGCCTTTCACTTTCTTTATTTGCCCATTTGTGATTTCCCATTAAAAGTTAGACTTGGGGCTGGGTGTGGTGGTGCATGCCTGTAATCCCAGGGACTTGGGAGGCGGAGGCAGGAGGATTGCAAGTTCGAGACCAGCCTCGGCAAATTAGTGAGGGCCTAAGCAACTTAGTGTGACCCTGTCTCTAAAGAAAAGATTGAAAAATGGCTGGGGATGTGTCTCAGTGATAAAGTGCCCCTGGGTTCAATCCCAGTACCAAAAACGGAAACAAACAAACCAAGCAAGCAAACAAACAAACAAACTAGACTTGGGGGACTGGAGTACAGCCCGTGGTGGAGCGCTTCCCTGACATGCATGTGATGTCCTGAGTTGAGTCCCCAGACTGCGAAAGCAGACAAATGAGGCATCTTGGAAACTAGTGGCCCCTTGAAGAGGCACTTTTTTAATTTTGAAAATGTAACCTACCCTGCAGTACCCTTCAGCCTGGCTTGTCCCCTTCTGGTCTGATTGTGCAGTTGTCCTCTTCTCTTCGATTCCTCGGTCGGCTGTCTGTCAGGGCCAGCCCTGCTGCGACTGCCTGGTTGGTCTCTTCTTCTGCCGATGGTATTTCCCGCCTCCTTTGCCTGTGCAGGTGCCCGGACATTTGCATTGAGAGCCCAAGGTTGCTCATCGTCGCTTCCTGGCTCTGCTCCTGGGCTTCCTTTCATTTTGCCGAGTGTTGGTGGGAGATCTAGAGCAGTGGGCTGTAGTGTAGATGTGGCGGCTGCTGTGGCACTGACGGGTTTTGGCATAGGAGGACTCTGAGCTCTGTTAACGGCTTGTGTGTCCACCATCCAGAGGGACCAAACCACTTCCCTTTTTTTTTTGGTACCAGAGATTGAACCCAGTGGCGCTTCACCTCTGAGCCACATCCCCAGCCCTTTTTATTTTTTCTTTTGAGACAGGGTCTCGCCAAGTTGCTTAGGGCCTCGCCTAGTTGCTGAGGCTGGCTTTGAACTTGTGATCCTCTTGTGGCACTGGGATTACCGACACATGCTACTTCGCCCAGCGCCAAAACCACTGCTGTCATCCTCGGGTATCCAGATTCAAAAATTGATTTGTGTCTAGGCGGCATGTGCCTGTAATCCCAGCAACTCGGGAGGCTGAGGTAGCAGGATTGCAAGTCTGAGACCAGCCCCAGCAACTTAGGGAGGCCCTGTCTCGGAATAAAAAATTGAAAGGCCTGAGAATGTAGCTCAGCGGTGCTCCTAGGTTCCATTTCCAGTACACTAGAACTGACAGAGTGCACGCACTGAATTACTCCGTGACAGAGGAATTGGATCATGAACTCAAGAGCATGGGTCCCTGTAGTGTGTGCTCTGTGCCAATGCTCACTGCCTTTCATTCTTAGTAATTATTTTAAAGGGGTTTCTTATAAATGTTTATTTACTATAGAAAATTTAGGGGCAAGGGAAAGAACAGAAAAGGACCTCATAATCCCACTACCCTGAAACAGCATGTCACCTCCACCTTTTTCAGCGTGTATCCTTTTGCTATTTGTTGCGAAAGTTTAATCTTTTCACTCATCTTTCCAAGGCATTAAATGTTCTCTTAGAACATATTTTTTAAAAAATTTGAGGCAGGGTCTCACTAAATTGCTCAGGCTGGCCTCCAACTTGCAATTCTCTTGCCTCAGGAGAGCTGGGATTACAGGTGTGCACCACCACACCTGGCTTAGAACATCTTTTTAGTCTCCTCTTTCCCTCCCTCCCCCTTTTTTTCCCTTTTTTTGGTACTGGAGATTGAACCCAGAGGCACATAACTACTGAGCTTCATCCTCAGTCCTCTTTTTTTTTTTTTTTTTAATGTTTATTGAGACAAGGTCTTGCTAAGTTACTTAGGGCCTCACTACCTTGCTGAGGCTGGCTTGGAACTTGTGATCCTCCTGCCTCAGCCTCCTGCGTCTCTGGGATTACAGGCACGCACCATCATGGCCAGCTCCCAGAACATCTTTTTAAATGGTTGCAGAACATTCTTCTGTATGAAGGGGTGATGGTTCAGGGAGCCCTTTCCGGTGGGACAGTTATACTGTTTCCAGTGTTTTTCCTCTGTCGATACAGCATGAAGATGGGCATTCTTGTAACGATTGCCACAGCTCTGAACACTTCTTAGGACAAAAGCAGAACACAGAGTTGGGCCTTCTTCTTTAATGTGCCTTGATGTGTGGTGATGTTTACTTTTCTTTCTTTCTAGACACTGCAGCAACAGGAATGCAAGCTTCTCTACAGTCGAAAAGAGGGCCAGAGGCAAGAGAACAAAAACAAGAATAGATATAAAAACATTCTGCCCTGTGAGTAGCAGTGTCCTGCCTTGGTGATAGTCACTGTGTCCTGTGGTCTGTGTGTTCTTGTTACCAATCCTGGGTTGGGCCTTTGCCTCCTAAATTGTGAAGGGCTTCCAAAACAATCAGCTGCGATGGGGATCGACAGCCTCACTCGCGGAGTTGCTAAGTGCAGTTGGCACTAGCGGGCTTCGTCTGCGGCCATTTCCTCCTGTTGAGTATGCTGCCTGACTATGTGCAGCCGTCTCTGTGGCCGTTTCCTCCTGTTGAGTATGCTGCCTGACTATGTGCAGTCATCCCGAGGCTTGCAATTGCTCAGCGTCTGGCCATGCATGCCACGACCACAGGGCCCTGAGATTTGTGGAGTGGCCCATGAGTGCTGGCTAAGGTGCACCTCCTTTCTGGGACTCTGCTCCTCATTTGGGAAACAGACCAGCCCTTTGAGCTCTTGCAGCTCAAGTTCATGGAGATAAGGGTGGGTACCAACACGTGGCTCAGAAGACCTTGGGAGATCAACAGGCAGAGCCAAGTTGACCCGTAAGGGAGAAAAGTCCTGAAAGGATGTAGGCCCCTGGTGAGGACCCAGGAATGGCACTACAAAAGTTGTGGCTCACCTCTCTCAATGTCACTTTATCCGTGTCACATGCACCCAAAGCAGGCATTCTCATTATCCCCTTTTTATAGACGGTTCCCAGCAAGGTTGCAAATGGGAGTGAGGAGGAGAAGTTGGCGTTAGAACCCCAAAGGCACTGTCCTTAGCCTCACGCTCCAGCAGGGTCTCCAGGGTGGGCTGTGGAAGGCAGTGCACAGGAGGACAAGGAAGGGACAGTTAGAACTCCTGTTTACTTATATCCCTTATCTAAAAGGAGAGAAAAGAAAAATTTAAATCTGATGCATAGATTGATGGCAATGTATGCATAATGTATTTGGTTAACTTAAAAGTGAGACTTGTTTATGTGTGTGTGTGTGTATATGTGTGTATGTCAGTGTTCAAAATGCTTTGTTACTGGGGTACATGATCAAATTTGTAGAGCATCACATTCATGTTTGATCAGGTCACAGCCATTTTGTCAGCTATCACAAATCCAGTGTGTGTGTGCGCATGCACGCGCGTATGCAAGCACAGGCATTCTCTTTCTGCATATTTATGAACATATATGTGGTGTGTATGTATATCATATCCGTATGGCTATTAGTGAGGATGTGGGAGTGAGGAGCCATTTCTAATATTGAAGAAAGGGGATGAGGAATTCATAAAGACGCAGTTTCAGTCCTTGCATGGTCCCAGTGAATTTGGGGAACCTCATTCTTTTTATGTCTTAAGTTTTCACTCCCACTCAGGGGGTCTACTGGTACTCAGTAAGCTGTATGTAGGAGGCCGGAAAAGATGAAGGGAATGAATGTTTGCAACTTCTAAATGTAATATTGCATTTTCCTCCCTTGAAGTTCCCAGTCAGATGTTTTCTCTGATTCACATCCCCTTTCTTTTTTTCTGCATGGTACTGAGAATTGAACCCAGAGCCTCCTATATGCCAGGCAGGTATTCTACCACTGAGCTATGTCCCCAGCCCACATCTTATTTCTTTAAATATGGGGTACCTAGCCAAGAATGGTGGCACATGCCTGTAATCCCAGTGCCTTGGGAGCTGAGGCTAGAGAATTGTAAGTTCAAGGTCAGCTTCAACAACTTAGCAAGGCCCTGTTTCAAAAAGTAAAAAGGACTTGGAATGCAGCTTAGTGGTAGTACACTTCTGTGTTCAATCCCTGGTACCACCCAAAAAAAAAAATTTCAGACAAAATAAGATGGATTTAGGAGATTTATTACAAATACAGGGGAAAAATAGCACAAAGGCTAGGGGAGAGAAATGAAATATGCTGTTATAATATTAAAACTGCAGTGGTATAATATCACTTAAAGGATGACCATGATAAATTAATAAAGGATAACAGAAACCCTAAAGGAATTACCAAAGTAGCAATAAAGACTTATAACTAAGCCAGGTGTGGTGGTACACACCTGTAATCCTTGTTACTCAGGAGGCTGAGGCAGGGAGATCACAAGTTGAAGACCAGTGTGAATGAGATCCTGTCTTAAAATTAAAAAAAAAAAAAAAAAAAGGAGGGGATGCTGAGGATCTGAGAATCTAGCTTAATGGCACATGCTCAAGGCCCAGGTTCAATCTCCAGTACCATGGGTGGGGTGGGGCAAATAGCATGATGGCACATTTAAGTCCACCTACCATAGGTGCTGTCATACACATTTAATCCCAGCAACTCTGGAGGCTAAGGAAGGAGGATCACAAATTAGAGGCCTGTATCAAAATGAAAAAGGTCTGAGGGGCTGGAGCAGTGGCTCAGCTGTTGAAGTGCTTGCCTGGCATGTATGAGAGCCCAGGTTCAAACCCCAGCACCACACACACAACTAAGTGTCAGAGAAACAAAGGCCAGATGAAAAAAATTAATAGAATTGGTTTTCTCTTTTTAAAAAAAGGACTGGGATATAGCTCAGTGGTAAAGCACTCCCAGGTTCAATCTCCAGTACCAATCAATCAGAAATCAAAAACTTTTTGGTTTGAAATAATTTGGATAAAGTTATTTTAAGGATCGTATAGAGTGTTCTCATGTATCTACCACTTGGTTTCCTTCATGATAACATCCTGTATACCCATAGTGCATTAATAAATTATTAAAACAAGGAAAACTCTTTGTTCTTGTGAGATTGGGGATTGAACCCAGCAGCACTCTACCATTGAGCTACACCCCCAGCCATTTTATTTTATTTTATGGTAGGGCTTCGCTAAGTTTCCCAGGCTAGCCTTGAACTTGCAATCCTCCAGCCTCAGCCTCCTGAGATGCTGGGAGTATAGACGTGCACCGCCATGCTTGGTTAACGCAAGGAATTTTTAAAGGAGCGTCATGTGGCATTTTAAATTACTGTCATGCTTATTTGAGGCTTGATTTTTATATGTGGTTTTATCATTAAATGAAAAAAGCTTGCACTGGTTGAGATGAATTGGTTTGTCCTGAAGCTGTCTGAGTACTTACCTGGCTAGGCCCCTTTTTCTTCCAGTTGATCATACCAGGGTTGTTCTTCACGATGGGGATCCCAACGAGCCTGTCTCTGACTACATCAACGCAAACATCATCATGGTAAGTGCTTGTCCTGGTGTTCTGTTCTGGTCGTACCTTCTGAGATCATTTTTGCATTGTATATTTTTCCTTGTGTCTTGGAAACAGTGTTCAAATGTTCAAGGAATTTTCTTCCTCGATTTCTAGCCTGAATTTGAAACCAAGTGCAACAATTCAAAGCCCAAGAAGAGTTATATTGCCACCCAAGGCTGCCTGCAAAACACAGTGAATGACTTTTGGCGCATGGTGTTCCAAGAGAACTCCCGAGTGATTGTTATGACGACAAAAGAAGTAGAGAGAGGAAAGGTATTCTCCATCACCTTCTTTCTGATAATTTTTTCACGTCTGTGGGGCTGGGGATGGAACTAAGTCCTTCACCCCCGGCCATTCCTGATAAAATCTTTTTGAAGTATGGCCGGGTTAGCTGAGCTGTAGTAGGAATTGCGTGAACAATTACGGTCACTCTAACCACTTTCTGGAGAAGATGAGATAGAAGCAGTTTGCTCAGAATGAGCCTTGGCGTGTTTTCTTTCTTTTTTCCATATGTTTTATGCGTGCATTGCAGGTGAACACAGTAATGGGGTTTGTGTTACACGTTCACACATGCACGCCACATAACAATGTATTTGGCCAGTATTTCCCTAGTGTGTCCCCTGGTGTGGTTTTCTTTATTCTTTCCTCTTGGGCTTTTGGAGCTTCTTGGGTCTATGGAGTTGTGATTTCTTAGAGTTTGGTTATTGTTCACTGTAGTTCTTCCAGTATGTGCCTTCCCCACCTGTGCTAGGACATGGGCTGAGTGCTCATCGGGCAGTCATGTTGTGAGGCCCCGAGGCTTGGTGGGACTCGGTTCTGCTTACCCAGTGCTTCCTTTGCTTCTTCTGCTGCGCCTTTCCGTTCGTCCAGCCCCACATCCTTTTATCAGACTTTCCACCTGCCATTCTTATTTTCTTCCAGGTAATCATCGACTGTGGATGCCTATAGCTCAACTCTCCTTTTTAGTTTTATAACTGTAAATTTCTGTCTTCCTAAAATGCAGTATCTTGCTGATCTTCGTGTCTTGATGATTTGGAAAGTGAGTGGTGTGTTGACAGCATTTTGTGCTCAGGGAACGTCCCCAGACACAGCATTCACCTCTCACTGAGCAAGACAGCCTCCACTTTAGCAGCAGGAATGCTTCCGAGGCTGCCAGGGTTTCCAGTCCCCTGCTCTGAAAGCCAGCAGCTATTGCACACTTGGTGTTACCAGTTCAGGGAGATTGATGGGTGCAGTGGATATCAGCTGGGTCTGGATGTTGAAAAGGCAGCTGGTTCAGAACCCCATTGGCCACCTGTCTGTGACAGTTACTCACTTTGGGCTGCAGAGGGCATGGAGTCCTCCTGCGCTGGCGTGTGATGCAGCAGGCAGACGGCCTGCCTTGCTGCGAGCCCATCCACCCGCCGAGTCCTTGCTTGCCTTCCCGACGCAGTGACTGGCAGATCTCTAGAATTCAGAACGCAGCACTCTCAGTTCCATTGGTCCCTCCCTCTTTGCGTCTTTTTTCTTTTGGAGATAGGTAAAGAAGCCTGACTTTGGCTTGAGAGGTCCATTTTGCCTTAACCTTTTCCTCGTCCCGCTCTCCTGTTCCTCTGACTACCTGCTTTCCTTGTTCGAACTCTTCTTTCCTTTTTGAAAAGCTAACGGGTGCCAGCAGGCCGTTTTCCAGGTTGGTGATCATTAAGCCACACATGAATGTGTGTTTGCTGCCGAGTTAGGCTTTAATTTTATTCAGGGTTCACAGAAATTAATGTTCTTCTTTTGATCCCTTTTAGAGCAAGTGTGTCAAGTACTGGCCTGACGAGTATGCTCTAAAAGAATACGGGGTCATGCGTGTGAGGAACGTCAAGGAAAGTGCTGCTCATGACTACACGTTGAGAGAACTCAAACTCTCCAAGGTTGGACAAGTAAGTATATTGTCGTGTTTTAGAGACTTGGGTAGCTGGTCTGCCGTCACGTGGGGTCTCACAGTGGGGCGTGCTCCTGTATGTGCGTGCACTTGCTCACTTGTAGATCTGGTAGCCATGGATGCTTTCTGCACACCAGGTGTATAGCTCAGGCTCTGCTGGTAGGTTGTGCAAGACACGTCCCTGTTCTCACAGAGCCCAGAGAGAGCGCAGCTCTAAAAAACAGCAGCCGAACTCTTTGATGCGGGGCTGTGAAGGCTGCAGGGTGACTGACTGGGTACTCAACGTGGAGCGAACGAGAGAGCCTGACCCAGTGTGGTCAGTTCCACGCATCAGGTCTTCTTCGTTGCATGTGGGTTGGGGCTGGTCCCAGAGAGACTGACTTTGCACAATAGCAGTGGATCTGGACTTATTTTGTTTCATGTCAGAGGGGCTTTCTTATTCAAGATCTTTTGGGGACATGAAGAAAACTGCTTTTGTGTTCATGTAGTTGCAGTCACGTAGCAATGAGAATGCACACACACGCACAGCTGTGCTCCGGACCAGACATGCTGTGCATATGTCTGAAGTGCCATGGTACCCCAAAGGCACTTCTGGATGGAGTATCAGGCCTTTAAGGGTGGGGTTTCAGGGGGAGAAGATGAGGAGGAGAAGGCTTCCCCAGCAGAGCAGTGTTCGAGCCACAACACTGAAGAGCAAACTGTAGGGAAATGGGACTTGAGCTACCAAGGTTAAGAGGGGGTTGAGGAGATAAACTTGGGCAGAGAGAGGTTGGGACCAAGTTGGGAAGTCTTGATTATCATGTTAAGAAGTTTGAACTTTATCCGTGACATTTCTGGTGTCAAGTGACGCAGAGCTGTGCACCAGGAAGGTCTCTGACAGCCCTGGGTGGGGTCCAGATGGTGACCTAATGAGCAGGAGGCCTGTTGGGTTCCTCCAGTGTGAGCTGGGGCTCCTCTTGCAGTGCCCTCCTCCTGTTGGAGTGGGAATGGTATGAATGGCAGAATACGCTGGAGGAGAAGCACATGTGGGAAACTCCTGGGGACGTCTGCAGGGCTTGGGGACAGCACTGTTCTTGGAGGGAGAAGAGGGACCAAAGACGCCTTAGAGGTTCGAGTCTGAGTAGATGTGGTGCTGTGCCAGCAGAAAAGCTGGCAGAACTGAAGTGTGGGTGGGTGGCGATTTATTTTCCGTTGGACATACTGAGCTGAGCATCTGAACAGAGATGTCCGTCAGGCATTTGGACATTCATTCATTCATTCATGCATTCATAGAAATTTGTTGAGTGACCTCAGCAGTACTCTGCTGCTTGCTGGAGGTAGAATTGGGGAACAAAAAAGATAATGTCCCTGCCCTCCTGAGTTTACACTCTGGCCAAAAACCTACTAGCACAGTAACTGCATGAAGAAATTTATCGTTATAAACTGTAATCAGTGCTAGAAAGGAAAAATTGCAGGGTTTTGGTGGGGATGGGGTAGGGTTAACCTAGAGGGAGAGAGAAGGTTCTGAGGGCATAGGAAGCAGTGTGTCAGAGGGGCTGAGTCAGGAAAGGAGGGTGGGGGCTTTACCCTAAGAATAGTGGCAGCCACAGTTCAAGGTTTTTTTTAAAGTACCATGGATTGAACCCAGGGGTGCTTAACAACTGAGCCACATCCCCAGCCCTTTTTATATTTTTTATTTTGAGACAGAGTTTCACGAAGTTGCTGAAGTGGGCCTTAACTTGCAATCCTCCTACCTCAGCCTCCCAAGTTGCTGGGATTACAGGTGTGCACCACTGGACCCTGATCAAGTTGAGCTTTTAAAAGATTACCTCTCTCTGTAAGATTTGGGGGGGGGGCAGGAGTGTTGCATTCAGCGGGCCCAGGTTAGGACTGATGAGGAGCCTGCTGCAGTTGGTAGGTACGGATGGCAGGATGGGACCTGGGCTGATGGTGGTCACTGGGGAGCAGAAGACTAGCTGGAGGTAATTGTGGAGGAAGATGTGAAGAGGTTGATGTGGACCAAGCAAAGAGCAAGGGTTGTGTCAGGGTGATTGGCAGCTGTCTAGCTCGAGCAGTGTGGCGATGGCAGTGTGTTTAAGAAGGGGAGCAAGGGCCTTTCTGTCACTTAAAGCGTGAACTGGTGTGCAGATGCGAGGGGGCACGGGAAGGAAATGTGGAGAGGGGCCCAGGGTGTCCTGGATGTATTGGATAGCAACCAGAGGGCAAGAGGAGCAGGTGGCCCCAGGTACCAGCGGTCAAGCTGAGTGGAACTTGTTCTGTACTCTCTGAGGAGTGCGGCAAGGCCATCAGTTAAGGGTTAAAGGGGTAAGAAGGGAGTATTTGAAGAAAGTGGGAAGGCTATGAAGCAGTAATTGTGCAGATGGGCAAGAAATCTAGACATTCCTGGGTATTGCCAGGTGCCCAGCCGAGGTGGTGAGCGTGGATACTGAGAGCCACCGGTCACCTGGGTGTGTGCTGATCTCCAAGGATGCTCTGCTTCTGCGGCACGAAACAGAGAAAGTAGGTGGTTTGTGCAGGCCTGGGGCTTTGTGTGGTAGGGACGTATGGTGGGCAGCACTTGTCGCTGGGGCCTTGGGATCCCAGCTGGATCAGGAGGCACCGGGTAGGAAGTGGCAGGCTGAGGTGGAGGGGGCTCGGCAGTGTGTGGGGAGCTGGCGCGGGCTGTGGTCCAGGGCGGGTTGGATTTCTGCTGTTGGAGAAGGCGCAGAGCTGCCGATGCTGGGGAGGGCATGGACGTTCAGGCTGTCGCAGGTGTGTGAGGAGCTGTCAAGTAGAGGCAGAGGCTTTGGGGACACCAGGTCAAGGTGCAGCTAGGCTTTTCCCACCTTCTCACCGTCAGGCGTTTCCAAGTAGCAGGTGCGTTTCCCTCTCGTTGTGGAAGGCCATTTGTCTAGTTACCGGACGATTTTGCCAAACGGGAATGGGAAATATTGGCGTGGGCTTGTGTTTTGTACCCTGACCTGGGTGCCGACATGGGGCCTGATTATTTTAGTCAGCTTTTTAGCTGCTGTGACAAAAAGACCCAACAAGAGCACTTTTAGGAGGTGAGGTTTATTTGGGGATTCACAGTTTCCGAGGTCTTAGTCCATGGAAGGCCGGCTCTGTTCCTTGGGCCTTGAGTTGAGGCTGAACATCCCGGCAGAAGGCAGAAGAGTGTGGCGGAGGGAAGCGGGTCAAGGCTGGCTCCAAGCAGCGGAGAGAGACTCCACTCCAGATACGAAATATATCCCCAGAGGCAGCCCCCAGTGACCACCTGCCTTCAGGGCCAGTTAATCCCTGTCAGGGGATTGACTCCATCTCACAATCCAATCATTCACCTCAGCCTTCACAGTGTCTCACTTTTGGGGGACACCTTTCATCCAGACCGTAACACTGATAGATTATTTCCTGCTCCACCATCCCCTCCTCCTGGCACTGGGGCTTGAGCCCAGGGCCTCTCTACCACTGAGCTGTACCCCCAACCTGTTATAGATTTTTTTGTTGTTGCTACTCGGGACTGACCCAGGGGCGCTAACCACTCACTGAATCACATCTCCAGGGGGGCCACCCCCACTTTGTTTAATTTTGAGACTGGTTTCATGAAGTTGCTGAGGCTGGCTTTGAACTTGTGATCCTCCTGCCTCAGTCCCCCAAGTAGCTGGGATTTCAGGCGTGCGCCACCAGGCCTGGCAGTGTTTCTGCTTTCTCTATAGCACTGTGTGTGGTTTCTAATGTGCTGCCACGTGATCCCATTTAAGCCTAAGTGCCTGGGAATGAGGACGGGCAGAGACACACTGACCGTTTGTGAGGAGTGGTGTGGATGCACAGGGTGGGTGGGGAGGCCTCTCGTTCCCTGACTGGCCTCTCTAGGACCCGAGTTACCACTGGGTTTTAGGTTGCTTGGTAACCTCAAGGCGTACTTTTCCCATGGCACCAGCAGACTGAATGTATATCATTCAGGAGGGGATCTCAATTGTGGCTCAGACTCCTTGGATGTACTGGTGTTCCCTGGTAGTAGACACCAGTCTAGTTATCGTCCTACTCTCTCTCTTTAAATCCCTTTGAAAAATGTCACTTTGCAGGGTTGGGGATTTAGCTCAGTGGCAGAGTGCTTGCCTAGCATGCGCAAGGCCCTGAGTTCGGTCCTCAGCCCTGAAAAAAAAAATGTCACTTTGCTTCTTGGCTTGTGTCCAGATGCTTAGGAAGAAGCTATAGCAATGAATGATGTCACGTCGGTTACCTAACGGTTACCTGATCTGGGTAGACCGGAAACGTGATACTTTCTGGTCGTCTGAAGTCCAGATGCCATTGTCCATCCTTAGGAATTGTCACTGTCCTGGAAACAGTTACAGCGAGCTGAGCCCTTTACTGTCCGCTGGGCAGAGGCAGTGTGTGAGCGAGCTCCTGTGACCCTCTGTTGGATCGTCAAGAGGAGATGATTATTCCCATTTTGTGAATTAAGCGAGGCTTTGAGATACGCAAGGGCAGAGTGAGCGTGAGTGTCTGGATTCGGCCTCCATCGAGCCGTCCGGTTTGCAGCCCACCTTCTTACCTCCGTGGCACTAAACACAAGTTTAAAGCATGGTGATGCTGTAGTGAAAATGTGCGCGTACACAGAGGAACAGATGTCTTGAGGGAACACCTGTTTCCTTGGCCTCTGGAAAGAGGGACCTGGGTCCCTGGAGACCTTGGTTGTTTCTGGAATGGGTGCCTTGTGGATGAGGGAGCATCCCACTCCCTGCGCTGGTTCAGAGAGCGGGTTGGGACTGGAGTTGCCGGTCGCTGACCTCCTGACTGGCAAGAGCGGCCTCTGCGGTTGCTCAGGTGGCCCCAGGGCAGCAGGTCGGGAGCTGGTGAGGAAGTAGTGGGGAAGAGAGTCAGGGCCACTGGCCCACACAGGAGCCGGAGCAGCCGGAGCAGCCGGCGTCTGGCGCTCCCTCCCCCTTGATTTATTTAATTCTTTTGTGGTCTTTCTTGGCTCTACTCCAGGGGAATACCGAGAGAACGGTCTGGCAGTACCACTTTCGGACGTGGCCAGACCACGGCGTGCCCAGCGACCCGGGCGGCGTGCTGGACTTCCTGGAGGAGGTCCACCACAAGCAGGAGAGCATCACCGACGCTGGCCCCGTGGTGGTCCACTGCAGGTGAGCTGCAGCCCATCCCGGGCTCCTCCTAACCCACTCCCGCTCTGCAGCTGTAGGAACACTTGATCATCTAGCCGAGTGTGGATAAACTGGCTTAAGGTACTTTTTGAAGGTGGAGAGAGTGCGAAAGAGAATGAAGAGAGAATCAACTTTATTTATTTTTTTCATCTGGCCTTTTTTTCTCTGACATCTAGTTGTAAATGGGGTGCTTGGGTTTGAACTTGGGTCCTTGTGCATGCTAGGCAAGCACTCCAACCCTGAAATCAATTTCTTTTTTCTTTTTCTTTTTTTTAAGGAGAGAAAGGGACAGTGAGAGAGAGAAAAGAGAGAATCAATTTTTTAATTTAGTTTTTTACCTGGCCTTCATTGCTCCAACACTTAGCTGTGTATGTGGTGCTGGGTTTTGAACCCGTGTCCTCACACATGCCAGGCAGGCGTTGCAGCTGCTAAGCCATTGCTCCAGTCCCCCAGAGTCTATTTCAATAGACCCTATGGAACTGCCAGGTGGGGTAAGGTGGACATAGTCCTTATTTTCAAGGATCCCTCAGTCTAGTTACGTTTGCTTGTTTTTTTAATATGTGATTGGGGATTCGTGTGTTCGATTGTGATTCTGTTCTCCCACCTGTAAATAAGACCCAGCGTCCCCTGACAGCACACTTGCTTGCTTCATGAGATTCCACCCTCTTCCCCACGGGCCTGTGGTGCCAGCTGTGCTGTGGGCTCGGTAGCAGTTAGTGGGCTGCCCCTGTTTGGGCTTCATGATCAAACTGGTTTGATCAAGTTTGGTTTCGTAAATCTCATTCATATGTTGGGCAAGCAGATGTGTTTGAAACTTTATTCAGTTTTTTAAAAAGCTGTTATTTATTGAGCACTTTTTTGGGGCCAGCCTCTGAGCTCAGTGTTTTTCATAATTATTCACATTTGAACCTCACAGTTGCCTTGTACGGTGTGTGCTGCTGTCCCCATTTCACAGATGAGGAAACGGGATCGGAGAGGTGGAGGGATTTGCCTCTGATGCATTGCACCGGAGAAGCTGGGCTCTGAGTGCAGGTTGGGCCGACTCCAAAGCTCTGTGCTCTTGGCTAATGTATCTGTAGATAAAAATAGACCATCATATAAATATTACCAAGAGCAGACATTGTTTCCGTTAATATAAATAGCTTGGTTTTGAGTATAAAGCCCCCAGGAATGACTGCACTGTCCCTGCTTTTTGTCCTTCTGCCTACAGTGCTGGAATTGGCCGGACAGGGACGTTCATTGTGATTGATATCCTTATCGACATCATCAGAGAGAAAGGTAGGTCACCCGGAGGGCAGGAAGCCACGCTTCCTGTTTGTAGGTTATGGAAGGAAAGTGCCAGTGAAAATAGCCTGGAGAAGAGAATTCAAATGCAAAATTTTTTTTTCATTAAAAATCTGGGCCAAAGACTTCCGCTTTCAGTATGTCTGCCTGAGAACAGAAGTGATGCCATTTGAACTTTTGGCATAGAATGGAGCCCGGGAGCTGTGTCCTCTATGGCTGTGGCCTTCTGTTGCACTGGCAGTGGTGGCTCTCCCAGCCACCCAGTGCTTGGACTGGTGCTGTTGGGAAGCAAGGACATTCTGACCCCCAGCACTTGGTCACCTTGTCTTCTGGCATTGTTGGCATTGCTCGGAAGTCCAGCACTGTCGGCCTCAGGACGGATTCAGTTGGAACAGTGAAGACAACGCTTTCTCTCCAAGTGTGCAGAGAGCTGTGCAGTACACACCTGCATCCTGGCTCTGCAGTTTCTCCTGCTGTTTCACGGTGTTTGCTTTGTAGGTGTCGACTGTGACATTGACGTCCCCAAAACCATTCAGATGGTGCGGTCTCAGAGGTCAGGGATGGTTCAGACAGAAGCACAGTACCGGTTTATCTATATGGCTGTCCAGCACTATATTGAAACACTACAGCGCAGGATCGAAGAAGAGCAGGTACTAAGCCCGGAGGGGCTAGCTGCGGGTGTCCTTCCTTTTTAGGCAGTTTGCATGTGCTGTCCTTTGGAGCAAGAACACCGGCTGGGATAGACAGGGTATTTACTTAGGATGGGAGCTCATTCCCAAAACAGGGCCTGCCTGGAAACTTTAACTTTTCTCCACTTCACAGCTCTGGGTTTTCAGCAGAACAGCGTGAGGAAGGGCACCTGTGTCGTCATCCTGGCCTGACAGGTTGACACTGTGCCATGAGGAAAGGTTCTGATTTTCCCAGGGTCACCTGGCAAGCTTAGAACTCGGAGCCTTGAAGTCTTCAGCCTGTCCCAGCTCTGAACGGGGCATGTTCGCTGTGATTCCATCTCTTGAAATGAGTACCGCACTCTTAATAACATGTGGCAGTCTGATCCACTAATTTGGTTGAGTTGGAAACAGTGAACTTTTTATTTTAATAAGCTGTGCATAATGAAGAGTGTTGGACTGGAGCCTTTCTCTCCAACTCAAGCTATTCATCTAGACAAAAAAGATGAGTTAATCAGGAATCTCCTGAGCCGAGGGAGATGGGACTTTCTTCTGGGGACTGTGCTTGATATTCCCTGCCCCTGCCCCTGCTTCCTCGCTGCAGGAGTAGTGTCAATGCACTGATGCGTGTCCACGTCGCTGTGTATTGCCTTTTGGAGAACTCTGCTTCCTCTTGATGAGATTCAGGTCCTTTTGGCAGGACTGTCACAGAAGTGGTGTCTTCGTTGCAGCACATGGCAGCTCACTGTTGATCTGATTCTCCTGGTGGGGTTAACTTGCTGGCTCCAGGATGGTGATTCTGTCAGGGTCACGCGTTTTTCCTTTTTAATTTTTGATGTCTTGTGGGTAGATACTTGAGATTGCATAAATAACCTGTTTCTTATATTTCTTGCTTACTAACTTTACATTTGTTGATGGTTGCCAAGAGAGATCATCGTAGTATTTGCGAAAGGCTAGTTTTCTAATTCCACCATTGCCTTTTTTTCTCCACTTTATTGAAGTATGATCAACAAGAAAGAAATTGTTAATGTCCAGGGTGTACAATTGTTTTGATATGCATCTGCCCTCCTTCTCCTCTTCCTCCTTCTCCTTTTAAGAGAGAGAATCAGGAGCTGGAGCGGTGGCTTGGCGGTTACGGCGCTTGCCTGGCATGCGCAAGTACATGGGTTCAAACCCCAGCACCCATGTACACAACTAAGTGTCAGAACAATGAAAGCCACGAGAAAAACTCAATAAAAATTTGATTCTCTCTCTCTCTCTCTGTCCTTCCCTTTAAAAAAAAGAGAGAGAGAATCAGTTTTATGTATTTTTTTTTTAATCTGGTTTTTGTTTTTCTGACACTTAGTTGTGTACATGGTGCTGGGGTTTGAACCCAGGTCCTTGCACATGCCAGGCAAGTGCTCTACCGCTGAGCCACCACTCCAGCCCCCAACCACAGTACATTTCACAGCTGAAAGTATGAACATCAGTGATTATATTAACTAAGCTCCAGAGTTTGTTTTGCTTTGTGCTGTACCGCAGAGGAACATCCCCAGCTCTAGAATTTATTTGGATTTCGCCTGTGTTCTCACAAATATTTTCTTTCTGTTCTAGGATCAAGTTTAGGATCCCCTGTTGAGTTCACTGTCCTGTCACCTTCGTCCTTAATCTGTGATACTTTCTTTTTTTTTTTCCACATTTTTTTGTTGGTACATTGTACCAACATTGTACATAATGATGGGATTTGCTGTCGCGTATTCGGACATGCGTACACTGTGACAGTATAATTTTGCCAAGGTCACCTTCAGCACTTCATTCCCCATGATACTGTTTTGGTTGTTGCTTTTATTATTATTATTATTATTATTTTGTTTTGTGGTTGTGACAGTTTTGAAGGGGACAGGTCAGACATCTTGTGAAATTTTCTCGAGTTGGGTTGTCTTGGTTTTCCGTGATTAGATTGGTTAACGGGTTTTGGGGAAGAATCACACTGCGTTGTATCGTGGAGTGCCCCTTTCCTGGCTTGGGGTAGGTGCTATCAGCATGGCCTACTTGGGCTCAACCTCGATCACGTGGCTTGGGAAGTGTCTGCCACATTTATCACATCATTCAGTTTCTCTCGTTCCTGTTCCCTGTACTACTCCTTAGATGTGAGTCATTTAGTCCCCATATATGCAAGAGAAGCAGAACTAAGCTGTATCTCCTGGATACATAAATTATTTAGAATCCTTTTGAAAGGAAGATTTGTCCCTTCTCTCCACTTATTTATTGATTTATATTGGTGCAGATCCATGTATATCTATGTTATGCTTTGGTTTGTAATCCAGTGCTGTGTTATTTATCTTATTGCTCAGATTGCTGCAGCTTGGGTCTGTGGCTCCTGTGTCTGATGTGGCCAGTCCTTGTTTTGTTCCTGGGCACTTCCCCACTTGCTGGCACTATAGGATGTTCCAAGCTCATTTTGTATTTTCCCCACTGTGGCCCTGGAATCAATCAGTTTTCTATGGAACCTCCTGATTCCTTTGATTGGAAACTAGCATTTAGAAGTCGTGTCTGGGTGTGTGCTCGTTGCTCCCGGGCATCACTGCTTCTAGGCCTTCTCGGCAGGCAGCTCGAAGATGTATGTCAGTGTCCTAATCCATGTGTGCACATGTGTCTGTATTTGTTTCGGGATCTGCTCATCTGTGTACATGGAGATAAACATGAGTGCATACTGGTGTCTCTGACAGGTCTAGGATCCAGGTGCATACCGGCCTTCCCCTGGTTGTTTGTGACTTTTACCTCGAGAAGGGAGAACCCTCATTCCCACTGTCTACAACTCTGGTAAAGCAGTTTGACAATTGCTAACCTGTGTGCCTTCTTTCAAGGAAGTGACCACATAGCCCACAGGGAGCATGCTTTAAGATACAGCGTATCAAGACCCAAGTGATCTCTCAGAGTGAATTGTACTGTAGGAGAGAATTACTTTAAAAAATCTCATAATGAGCCACGCTCAGTGGCACACGCCTGTATTCCCAGTGACTCAGGAGGCTGAGGCAGGAGGATCATAAGTTCAAAGCCAGCCTCAGCAATTTAGCGAGACCCTAAACAACCTAGCAAGACCCTGTCTCAAAATATAAAAAGGACTAGGGATGTAATTAAGCACCCCTGGATCCAGTTCCTGGTACCAAAATAAACAAATGAATAAAAACCTCACAGTGAAAACAGAGCCAGGATGGAAATGTGGTAGTGCAGGCTAAATTTAAATTAAGCAAGACTCCATCGGTCTGGTGGTACTTACCGTTCAGCTGTCTACATTTTATGAACTATTTTCTTTCTCTTTGGTATATTCCTTTAAGAAGTATTTGGTTTCCTGTTGCACTGTGGACACCGGTTAGATGCTGAGGATGTAGCAGCAGATAGAATGGACATGTCTGTTGCCTCTTGGAACCTGGGTTTCACCGGATGTAAGATCTGTGTTCACGTGCCCATGTGCCCTGAGCGTGTTGCTTGTCCCCTGGACTTGTGCTCCTTTACGTGTCTTCCTTAATCTCCTCAGTGCAGTGAAAAGGCCTCTCCGCGCTCATTCTTCTGTGTGTTATTGAAGTAGTTTGGACTGGCCAGCTGTGGTGCCAGGTTCTGGGAATATAGTGGAGGTAGCAGGAGGTCGAGTCAGGGGGGCAATGCTGGGGTCTGTGGGTGAAATTGAAAATGGAAGCTGAGGCCAGAGTTTACTTGGGTGGGGGACATGGGGTCTTGAGCACCACATTGAGTTTACACTTTATTCTTGTGTTTTTTTTTTTTAAGAGAGGGATGGTATATGAGAGAGAGAGAATCAACTTTATTTAGTTTTTCATGTGGCTTTTGTTGCTCCGACACTACGTTGTACACGTGGTGCTGGGGTTCAAATCCACGTCCTCGTGCATGCCAGGCAAGCGCTGTCGCTGCTGAGCCACTGCTCCAACCCTGAGTTTAGACTTTATTCTGAGGGAGATGGGAAGTTGTTGAGAAGACCGAAGCAGAGGTGTGACATAAAAAGACCTCATTTGAACAGAGGGACTCACCTTGAGGGTGAGGAGTGAGTGGGACTAGGCTTTGACAGCCACAGGGGCCAGGAAGGAGGCTGCCAGAGCCATTAGTGTGAACAGAATGTGATTCGCACAGGGTGGGTGGGCTGGCAGCAAATTTGCAGAGAAGTAGAGCCGGCACCGTTTTGATCAGATGTGGAAGGAGTAAGGTGTTTGTAGTCCTGAACCCAGAGCCCACTGGACAGCTCGTTCCGCTGGTCGGTTTTCTTCTTACCCTCCCTTCCTGTCCTTTTGGAGGTTTTATAATTTTGTTTTAATTTTTAATTTTAAAGAGAAAGAGGGACAGTGAGAGAAAGAGAGAGAGAGAGAGAGAAAGAAAATCAATTTTTATTGAGTTTTTCACATGGCTTTTCTTGCTCCGACACTTCGTTGTGTGCATGGTGCTGGGCTTTGAACCCGCATCCTCGAGCATGCCAGGCAAGCGCTGTAACCGATGAGCCACTGCTCCAGTCCTGATGTTTTGTAATTTAAAGTTTAAGACAGTAATCAGAATAACTTCACATGGAAAGATATTTCTTCCCGGATGAGTTAGGAGCCTCATAGTGGGTCCCCCCGCTCAACCTTGGCCATGAGATTTATAAACATGCAGAAGGCTTGGCAGTCATGCTACGTCTGTGAATTTGGGTGGAGGATAGATCACCTTCAAATTATTTTCTAGGCTTCAGAAACACATTTCCGTCCACCCTCCGAAACGAAAGCAAACCAAAGCAGAGCACTCTCTCTAAGACTTTTTCTTGATCTATAAGAAACCTGGGCTGTCACGGCACTGCCAGACAAGCTCATTTGATTTGTGAATCAGTTTTATTTCTTGTTCTTTCTAAGTAGGCTAAAAAACGTGAACATTCTTAGGTTTTCCTTTGGCTATGCTGATTCACTGAAATAATTCCTTTGACTTTTGTATTAATTACTCTTCTTTAGAAAATTGTAATCACTTCATGTAGAAATAGTTCTTTTGAGTTTTGAGAGAGTAGTGAAGAGGGGCAGTAGGAAGTTACTGGCAATGCATCCAGCGTCAGAAATGCGAGATGAGGGTGCGAGGTACAGCGATCTGCTGCACATCAGTGTGTTTTGTGAACAGTACTGTGCGTCTAAAAATTTGCTCCCATGGTAGATCTCATGTGTTTTGTGTGTGTGTGTGTGTGTGTGTGTGTGTTTTTAAAGAGAGGGACAGTGAGAGAGAGAGAATCAATTTTATTTAGTTTTTCACATGGCTTTTGTTGCTCCAACATTTCGTTGTGTACTTGGGTTCGAACCCACGTCCTTGTGCATGCCAGGCAAGCACGTCAACTGCTGAGCCACCCACCGCTCCAGCCCATGTTATGTGGTTTTGAAACTATAGTTTTAAAGAAGTATTGAATCATAAGGCAAGTTTATGCTTCCATTTATATTATACATTTAAGATTTTATTTAAAAATGAATTAAGATTGAAAAATTTTACGATGAGTTTTAAAATATTATTCTCTGCCAGTTCTTCCATTTAATATTTAATTAAATTATTAGATAATTAGTTTTTTGGACTAGTGCTAGGGATCAACTCAGAGCATCATGAATGCTAGTCTAAGCCACACCTCTAGTTCCTTAATATTTAAATTTTTTTTAAAAGAGGGACAGTGAGAGAGAGAAAGAGAGAAACAACTTTATTTAGTTTTTCACATGGCCTTATTTGCTCTAACACTTAGTTGTGTATGTGGTGCTAGGGTTTGAACCCAGGTCCTTGTGCTTGCCAGGCAAGCACCAAAACTGCTGAGCCACCGCTCCAGCCCCCTTAATATTTGATTTTAAATCATACCATATCTTTCTTTCTCCAATAGTAGGAATTGAATCTGGGGTACTATACCACTGAGTTATATCCCCTACCCTTTTTATATATTTTTACTTTTTTATTTTTTAAAGAGAGAGGGACAGTGAGTAAGAGAGAATCAGTTTTATTTAGCTTTTCACGTGGCTTTCATTGCTCCAACACTTTGTTGTGTATGTGGTGCTGGGGTTCTAACCCGTGTCCTCATGCTTGCCAGGCAAGTGCTGTAACCACTGAGCCACCACTGCATCCCCTTTATTTTAAAATTTGAGACAAAGTCTCACCCAACTGTTTAGGCTGACCTCAAACTTTTTTTTTTTTTTTAAAGGGAGAGAGAGAAACAACTTTATTTAGTTTTTCATGTGGTCTTTGTTGCTATAACACTCAGTTGTGTACGTGGTGCTGGGGTTCAAACTCCGGTCCTCGCTCACGCTAGGCAAGCGCTGTAACCGCTGAGCCACCACTCCAGCCCCATGATCTCAAATTTTTGATCCTCCTGCCTTAAAGTCCCTCAGAGTTGCTGGGACCAGAGTTGTTAGGATTATAGGAATGTGCCACTGCACCTGGCTATATGATATCTTTCTAAAGGTTGTTTCTTACGTAAGTCGAGATTTCAGTGGGAAAAATCTGCAGCATCTTTTTGGAGGTTATCGTTCTCAAGGCCTTTAGTTTTGCGTATGTGTTTGTTTTTGTTCATTTTTGTGGTTCTGGGGATTGACTCCAGGGTGCTCAGCCCTCTATTAATCATTTGAGACAGGTCTTTCTGAGTTGTCCAGGCTGGCCTCAAACTTGCTGTCCTTCTGCCTCAGCCTCTGGAGAATCTGGGGTTATAGGCATGTGCTATTGTGCAGCGGCCTTTAGTTTAAAAAAGAAAAGATGAGAAAGTCTGGATTTTATAAACCATGTAAACTAAACAGCGCCTTTTCACCTTGGGTTTGTTCTGCAGTTCTTCCTTACTTTATCAATTAAGAAATTGGTTTGTCTGCTTTAACAGTCTAAATCATAGTGGCTTAAATAACATAGAAGCATGTTCCTCCTCTACTTAAAAGTCTGATCTGATGGGCGGTTTGGGGGACAGGAGATACAGGGCAGCTCTGTTCCTCAGGTCTTCAGGGAACCCAGGCATGGTCATTCTGGTTTCTCCATTGTCCTCTAGAATGTTCCCTTTTCCATGTTGTTGCAGAGAGCACAAGGAGGCAGCGGGCAAGCAGCTCCTTGTTGGTGTAGGAATCAGCAGACCGTCTGTGGAGGGTCGGAGAGTAAAAAGCCTTGCAGGCCATGTGTGCTCTCTGCCTCATGTTCTTTTTCATTTGCTTGTCTTTAACTTTTTAAGATGTAGCCAGGTAGGGCTGGAG